>JAHXJL010000003.1:0-83171 GCA_019395255.1 Botrytis medusae
TCAACCGTTCCACTCGCACTATATCTGTGATTCTCTTCGTTCGATCATTTCCTACTCTACCTATCCTCTGATAGTAGTTATACTACCATCATCAACGTATTCCGAAGAACCGCATCTACCACAACCATTATTCTCCCGTCTTCGATCGGTCTCTGTCCGAATCGCCCATAGAAATTCGGTATGCTGTTTCGCTCATGATACAATCATCTACAATCTATAACAAAGGGATAAGCTTCTGAAAAACGATACTCTCTCCATTCATTTCACCGTCGAAGAAATGTTTCAAACATTTAGTGGCAGTTCTCGCAGACCTAGACAAGTCAACCTTTCTGGTCAAAATCCAAATCCATTCGCTGCCAGTCCCTGGAATTCCTCAGCTTCAGCTTCTGGTGCTCAAAAGACAGTGGCACATGCGCAACAAGAGAGGGAGCAACGTCAGAGGGAAAGAGAAAGACTTAACGCCTCAAAGAAAATCCAGAGAGTATGGAGGGGTCATAGAAGTAGAGCAGAGCTTGCGGATGCAAGACGACAACAATATAAGGCGGCCTACAGTTCTTGCGAGGGAGAGAACGATGCCCTCGTTCCACTTGAGCAATTAAAGTTGTTGATGGCGTTTTGCAACCCCGAGCGGGACGATGATGTAGCCCAATTGACGGAACTCGGCAGGAAACTCGTTCACAACAAGAATACCACACTCTTGTCTCAAGCAGAGTACGAACCTTATCTCCTCAAATTGGCAAAACTCACGCTCAGTGCTCTCATACAGTATGTATACCCCCACACATGTTTGTTACCGATGGAATTTTGACACATCAAACAGTACCTTGCCCAGCTACAGCAGAGTTCTTTTCAGGCTTCTGTCGAACATATTAGTGGAAAATGGCAACATACTGTCACATATTGCAATTTCCTATTACGACTTTCTTTCGGCAGCCGTAGTTAAGGGCAGTATTTCCGATGAATGGCGTGCGGAGCTTGTCTCAGCAGTATTCCTTCCTCTCAAAGTACCTCCGTCAGCGCCGAAGCAATCATCTAGTAAATTTCCCCTTGCACCCTCCTTCATATGTATACTAATCAGTATAGGTACAGTCTCATTGGATGTTTATTCAGCAATGGCATCTCGATTCCTTACCATTCCAGATTTAGAATCTAGGCTTGGAGGTCTACAGGTACTCGCATCTAAACTGAGTGGCAATAATCTAGCTGCCGCTATAGTTCGTGACTACTTAAGCATTTCCTCTTCGCAGTCAAACCCGGAGGCAA
The DNA here is from genome assembly GCA_019395255.1 of Botrytis medusae. Lineage (NCBI taxonomy): Eukaryota > Fungi > Ascomycota > Leotiomycetes > Helotiales > Sclerotiniaceae > Botrytis > Botrytis medusae. Next base: position 1,264 of record JAHXJL010000003.1, read on the forward strand.
AGCTATGGTTGCTTGCCCATTTTATTGCAATATACCGTATGCGGGAGCATCGTGAACAGGAATCCGAGCTACTGAGAGCCTTGTCTCTCCAATTATCGGCGTGCTCAGTCGATATTATTGGCAGAATTGATAGTCGCAAATCAGCAACCAATGATTTCCAAAGAGGAGAAAGTGAGGGTGGAGTTCAGTCCGTAAAAAAATTGCCTATATTTATAAGCAATCAGTTGTTGTCTTTGTTGGATAAAGAGTCAATAACTGGGCTACTCAAAAGATTCAACATGTAAGTCAGCTGTATTTCTCTCTTGGCCATCGCTAATTCGGTATTAGAGATTATGCCAAAGGGTCGACGGCAGGGCAGGAAGATGCAAGCTTCCTGGCAAGTTACGCTCTTACCCTTCTAAGAATTTTTCCAGATCGTGCCGATGAAATTCGAATGTGGCTTTGTTCTAGCTCAATCACGACTTCAAATGGAAATGAGGTATTGGCTCTCAAATTTCTTTGGCAGGCAACGAGTTCAACAAACACCTTCAAAGCCATCATGGCTGATTCGAGAGCTGCATTGGAGATCCTTCGATACCAAAAACCTCGCAGCAATGAGCCATCTCAAGAAGTTATATTAAGAAATCGAGAGTGGAGAACCATCCTTCTTTTCTTAGAACTTTACACGTTTGTTTTGAAGTTTATAGATGACGAGGATTTCCTTGGAGGTAGTACAAATTCGAATCAAGCGAGTGGGACTGCCTCAAAGATTCGGGGCAGTGCACTCTCATTGGAAGCTGTCGAGCAACTCACCCTTTTCTTGAAGAATATCTCGTTCACCACTTACTACAATGCTGCTGAACTTTCTGGTGACGATAATTCTGTCATCGAGGGTGGCTTAGGCACCTACTTCGGTAACAACAGCGAATTCGCAAAAGATGAGAAAGACTCTTTTGATGGGGGCCGAACAACAAGCAACTCGAGTTGGCCATTCGCAGGTATTTCGGGCATGACGTTTTACTATTTGCGAACCATTGTAATCGGGGTTATGCGTATGATATATGAGCGAGACTCGAGAAGACGATTTTTGCCCAAAGATCATTGGCTCATGACGGCACGTTTTGACATGAAAGGCTTTATTGTTGATGTTATCAAGGAGCACGAAAGGCGACAAGAGGTTGGCGACAGCGAAGGAGCCGAAGCAGAGTTTGAAGAAGACGCAGAAGAGTATGAGCCAGTTCAAAGTCTTATGCTGGGTCGTACAACCCGGGCAAGCCACTTGCTGTCTCAGGTGAGACAGCAAGATCTGTTAAGAAAGCATCAGCAAAAATTGAACAAGAGGAAAATCATGGCTGCGGTTGGGCCCAGGATTGAGGTGTTACAAAATATGCCATTTGTCATACCTTTCGAAACTCGCGTTGAGATATTTCGCCAGTTCGTCATGATGGATCAGCTCAGGAGGCGGTCAGGAGTTATCGATCCGGATTCATGGCGTATGCGAATGGCAAACATGGCACAAAATCGACATGCCGCACGAGAAACTCTTGGCAGACATCATGCATCGATTCGCCGAGAGTCTGTATTCGAAGATGCATTTGAGGCATTCTTTCCACTTTCAGAAGGCCTGAAGGAGCCCATTCAGATCACCTTTGTTGATAGTTTTGGTGCTATTGAGGCTGGTATTGATGGCGGCGGAGTGACGAAAGAATTCCTTACCAGTGTTACCAATGAAGCATTTCGCAGTCCTCTAGATTACGGTAGTAATCCATCACTTTTTGTCACGAATGATCAAAACCTACTCTACCCGAATCCAACAGCCATGGAGCAAGACTATGCATTCTTAAGATCAATTGGGATAAATGAAACTAGTGCTGATTGGAAGGCGCATAGTGTACAGCTGCGTAATCGCATGCACTTCTTGGGCCGCATTGTAGGAAAATGTTTGTACGAAGGTATTCTCATTGACATTAATTTTGCTGGGTTTTTTCTCCTCAAATGGTCCGCTGCAAATTCTGGCCCAGAAGCAGCAAGTCGTACTAATTTGAACGATCTACGTGATCTTGATGAAGGATTGTATCAAGGGCTGCTAAAACTCAAAAACTATCCCGGCAATGTCGAAGATTTCTCTCTCGACTTTACCATAACCGACCAAATCCCCAACGGCATGCCTGATGGCCGCTCCAAAGTTATCACCCGAGATCTTATGCCTAATGGCTCTAATATTCCCGTGACAAACGAGAATCGTCTCCTCTACATTGCATACGTCGTCCGCCACCGTCTCCACATTCAGCCCTATGAACTCACGCAGGCTTTCCTTCGCGGTCTCGGTCAAATCATAAACCCCTCCTGGTTGAGCATGTTTAACCAAGTCGAACTTCAAACCCTAATTTCCGGTGAGACGTCCGATATCAACATCAATGATCTACGCAAGAACACACAATACGGCGGTGTATATCAGATAGGTTACGATGGACGCGAGCACCCAACGATCAGCATGTTCTGGCAGGTCATGGAAGAATTCAAAGATGAGGATAGGAGAAAGGTGCTCAAATATGTTACCAGTACGCCGAGAGCACCACTATTAGGATTTGCATCATTGAATCCGCAGTTCAGTATTAGGGATAGTAGCTCAGATGAGGATAGACTACCCAGTGCAAGTACGTGTGTCAATTTGTTGAAGTTACCAAGGTATCAAAGCAAAGAGAAATTGAGAGAGAAATTGCTGTATGCGATCAATGCGGGGGCTGGATTTGATCTTTCGTGATCTGTAAATCTGAAGAGGTTGTGGAAGGGGATAGGAAGAGCCCGGAAGTTGGAAAGGAGACAAGTGAAGCGTAGAGAAAATTACTAATGACGCAAATGATAAAAGCGATGCGATGATTGATGATCACAGAATATACTTACAACATGCATGGCGCAGGCGTTTTTCTATTTTTCGTTTCGGTAAAGAGTTATTTAATGGTTGAATGGATGGGCTGGGATTGAATGGCAATGTATGATTACGTGGGGTTGAATGGAGAGACTTCCCATTACACAAAGGCTTGCACGTGGTAAATCGATTCACTGATAGACTGTGTATTGAGGAAACGGAGAAGAATGGTGGTCTATTTGTTTGTTGGGATTGGAGGATACAAGTGTGTATAGATATGAAATAATCGTCAATACATTCGTTTCTTACACATTTGGCATTGGGCTATTGACGTTTGAAAAAAGGTATGAGGTTTCCGATTCATATCTAGGAAACAAATTCCATTTCAAAGATTCAACGATCATATTTCACGCCGTGTTGCTTGTCTCTTCTGGTATATATGTTGGCAACCTGCGTGTGTGGGCTCACTGTCAGAAAGACGTGATCACAACATTTATACATTCCATAGTTTGTTGAGCGAACATCTTGTATGATTGAAACAGTCGACGTATGCTGACTACCTGGTATTCACCAACTCATGACTGGTTTTTACAATATGTATTCTTTCATTTTGTTTTTCTATTTTTCTCCCTTGAGTTTTCGTCTTGATTCACCAAAAAGCTCTCATTCATGCTTTTTACATTCATCGATCAGTGTCTTGTAACAAAGTGAGTATGCTGATGAAGCTAATCTCAGGCCTAGCAATATATATATATACACACACTTCATCAGATTAGCCGAACTGTGTATTCGTATGGTCTGGTATGAAGTTGAGATAATGAAGTACAGGAACGTGAAACAGAGATGAGGGACAGCAAGCCAGATAGAATCTCCTTGAATCCGAGAAGTTTACTTGAATCAAAAATTCAGAATGTTGGAACAACTGTGCATGTGATGAATGGATGTGACAGGCGCTATTATCATCCATGCCGTCTTCTGGAATTCTTCTAGCTCGTTTCATTTCTCAAAATAGAAGAGCAGATGCATATTACCGTTTCATCTTCGCCATCATGAGCCCTCAGCCCTCAGCCCTTCAAGTCTGTTTGATCTTATTATAGCTTGAATTTTGCTTCAGATATCAGCATCATCCTAGCTTACTACATAATCTACCTTCGACGTTTCAGCTTAAATCTGGGAAGTAGACTTCAGGGTGGTAAACGAATGATCGCGTTGAGAATGTCTAAACTCGTGAATGCTATTCGTTCACTTGATAATCCGCTAAATTATGCAGGCAGTGTAGCCCGAGACTATTTGGCCAACGAACGAACAATTCTTTCGTGGACCCGCACTTGTTTGGGTTCTATAGCTTTACAAAGCATGATACTTTGGGGGCGTTATCACGCGTTCTGAGTAGGAATCATAGATCAGAATTAGGCGAAAAAAGCCGTTGGGGTTGAAGAGTGTGGCTTTTGCATATGCGGAATTGCAAGATACTTCGCGGTTTTTCGGGGTCCAAAGAAACGTGTTTTCTGACCTAACATGGCTGGTATGATGTTGGTGACGTTGACGTTGACGTTGACGAGTAGACTGGTCTCTGTTGGCCGTGCGCTTGTTGTTGGGAAGTAAGAGAAGGAGCTAAGGTGGCATGTGTGCTAAGGACGACAGGAGAGATTGTGACTTACCTGTGTCAGTACATAAGACTAACGATGCAGTTGGCATTCAGAGAGCTAGTGCATGACCTCCTTGAGGCACTAACTTTGTAACGTAGCTGCAGAGACTGCTCGACATCATACTGCACAAGCTTGCTTTGCTGTCCGACTTCGAATCATACAATCAACACACGCTGGCTTGCCTCGCATGCAAACCATAAACTCTTATTCTTGAACGGCAAAAGTTCGGATTGGACAATGTCTACTAGCACCATAGAGGAAAGAGGCGACAATTGACAACTCCATGTAGGGGGCTGCATTTCTCTCTACCACAAGGTGGAGTTAAGCCCGACTAAAATACATGAATTGGTCAAATCTTTCAAATGGTCTATCTAGTCTTCTATCGACGGATTAGTAGATTTGCAACCTGTATCAAATATCACAATTTCTAATCCCCCCTCCACTTCTGTCCTATCTACCGCGGCTCGGGCCGCAAGGTGATTGAAGCGGGGTCGCTCTGAGCAGGCATTGACATCGACGATGCCTTTTTGATACTATTACGAGATTATGACCAATCGGTTCGACTATCAAGAATTTCGCTACTTGGGTCTTTCAAACATTTCTGTCCCTCTTTGATATTGGGCACAAATTCAGTGCTTTAAGCTTTTCTTGACCTTCTCCAGCAAGCTAGTAGACGTACATTAGAGTTCAAGTCAGGTCAAACATCAAAATGTCTAATGGACCTTTAACCTTATCGAGGGAAGGGTCGTTTCTTCTTAGACAATCCACCCCACGAGAATCCTTGTATGGATGCAGATAATGAAAAAAAAAGTAGTTTTCTGCCATTTCGTAACCATCGAAGATTACAAGGATGACCCACCATCCTCCGAAATTCGGTTCGTTTGCATGCATCCTGCACCACGTTTCACACAGCAGAGCGACCAAAATGGTAGATATGCATCATGTAGCAGGTTGCTTTCTCATGCAGAGTAGATTATCGATAGCACCACAATCATGTTTAGCCCATCCACTGTTTCTTTGTAGCCACGTTCTCTTCAATCTATTTGTGACTTCAAACATTCTGTATTGAAGATCTCATTCCATACTGTATCTGTACCTGTACGTGGCCACAATCCAACACAAAGGATTTCTCTGTGCATTTTTCCATGACCCACGAAATACCACGGTTACTTTTCAGACTAATATTTTCCTCAAGTCACTAGCTCTATAGGGAAATTTATTCCTGGATTCAAGACATCGGCACAAAAGTATCGTCATGACTATCCCTACTCTGAAATTGAATACCGGAGCCCCAATACCGGCTCTAGGATTTGGTACTTTTCAGAACGAAGGATCCCCAGGGAAGTGCCACGATGCTGTACTTTGGGCTTTACAATCAGGTTATCGCCATCTAGATTGCGCTTGGTAGTAAGTTCAACCCCTATGTCTCATGTTTATCCGTTCATCCCAACTGTATACTCGATGTCTCCTGGGCTCATCCCTTCTCTCTTCTCACTAATTTCGACCCCTATTCCTTGGTGGAGGGGTGCTGAAGGATCGGAAATACAGTTTTCGTATTGCAATTCGCAAACCTGAAACTAACACACCGCAGTTACAAAAATGAAGAAGAGGTTGGGTCTGGCTTGCGGGAATTCTTGTCCAGCAACCCAAGTGTCAAGCGTTCCGATATCTTCATCACCACGAAAGTGTGGCCTCATCTATGCGGTTCTCCTGAAGATGTTGAGTGGAGTCTGAATTCCAGTTTAGAGAAACTAGGGGTCGATTATGTGGATTCTTTCTTGATGCATTGGCCATTCGCCGCGGAGAGAACCGACGACTATGAAGTCAAGATCGGAGATGATGGAAAGGTATAATCCACCAATCGATGGTAGAATTTATTGTTCCCAAGTCTAATAACCCTGAGCAGTACATCATCAACAAAGAGGTCACGGCCAACTTGGAACCTATTTGGCGTAGATTCGAGGCTCTCAACAAAGCTGGCAAGGCAAAAGCCATCGGAGTATCCAATTTTACCATCTCAAACCTGGAAGCTCTCCTCAAGTACGCAGATATTCCTCCCGCAATCAACCAAGTCGAGATTCATCCCGTCTGGCCTAACACTAAGTTGATCAACTACTGCTTTTCAAAGAACATCCTTCCCGTGGCATATTCGCCACTGGGATCCCAGAGCCAAGTGCCCACTACAGGCAAAACCGTGATCCAGAACTCTGAACTCATCTCAATTGCCGAAAAGAAGGGTGTTAGCATAGGTCAGATATTGATTGCTTGGGGTATCAAACGAGGATACGCAGTCCTTCCCATGAGTTCGAATGAGGGAAGAATCAAAACCAACGGAACACTAGTCGATTTGACTGAAGAGGAGTTCGAAAGAATGAACAAAGTCTCCGAGGGCAAAGAAACAAGGTTCGTGGATCTGAAAAACACTTTCGGGTGGGAAGTATTCGGGGACCAGTAAGGAGGTAGGTAGCCAAGCAGACAATTGGCCGTGTCGTGCTGTCTACTCGTATCGTTCGATTCCACGTCACGCAAGATATCACTATCATATAAATTCCAACTATGATGCATGTTTTCATATACGTGAAGCAAGCACTGCAAAATAAGCTGATCTGACCTCTCGTGATGTTCATAACTGCATATGCTATTGGTGTGTCTATTGACTCTGCATTGTTAGTTGTCATTAGCATTCTACGACGCAGTCACCACTAATATACATATCATATTATATTCATCATATCACATTACCTCTCCCAAAGTTAAACTTTTTTTTTTGTCTCACATCCTAATCTTATCTCATCTCGCCGAGTTCTCAGCACCAAAATTTGCACGTACTGGCTCTGCCGACCTCTTGCCTGCATCCCATGAACCACTCTCCTGGAACCAAAAGTCGGTGAAGATCGAACCCTGCGAGAAATCCTTACGATAATCTAAAACATTCAAGACTGATGATATGTTTTAGATTTTAGATTTTCCCAGCGCTCGCTGTACTATGACGAATGGGTACGCCGAATGAAAGGCAGGATATGACATCGTTCGCCTTACCCGTGTTTGTTTGCTTCAGGATACCAATATCGTTTTAACCATTGTTGAGGTGTGTGTTTATTGTCGAGCAAGTCTTGGCGCACGACAGTTCGCTGCAATGTTCACTAAAATCACACCATAGATCATATAGCATCACACCTGCGACTAATTGTCAAATTTCCGATTCAGCGGTACACATCAAGGTCGACAATATTAACCATGATGATAATAATGAAAATGTTAATGAAAATCCTGGGACTCGGAGTAAGACTCCACCCGCTCATCCTTTTTTAAATTGCAATGTCCATGCCGCTAGAAATCTGGGTACAATCGCCATTGATCATTTGAGAGATACTCATCATCTACGGCATGAGAATCTTTTCACTAATGACACCAGTGCCAATCATCGAATCGACAAAGTGAGCACCGAAGAATGATGAGTAGAGTATATGCACAGTCAAATTGTCTGAATGGTTGGTAATACGGTGACTCAATGTCCCGAACGATCTCATTTTTATCTCACTGCTGGCTCGCATCACATATAGATATATATATGCATGCATTTACGAGTATGTATCTCCGTCCGTACGGTGTCGTAGAAGGGGGTGCATTATCTCAAAAGACCAGAAACGCCATACCACGCCAAGAGAAATGCATTTGAACCGGACTCCGCCTCACATGGAATGCACAAAGCAACATCGGTGCATAATCTTGAAGCCTGCTCTGCTGAACAAACCGATGATAATCCATGACTGCAGATATACATGCATGTGATAGAACCTTCTAAAGCCGATATTGGGTGGTACTAGGCATCTAGTTGGGAGGTCGCAGTAAGGCTATCATATTAATTATCAATCACATCGCCGGCCATCTTAATCTTTTGCCAATATTCAATGCTGAACCGAATGTTAAACCGGTTTCTTGTCGATTGGTCGTAATCCTGTCACCGAGTTGGGTGCGCCAGATCAAGAGTTTCTTGCGAATGCTGGAACGTTGACCACCCTTCTCCATTACCAATATGATTAACGATGGAACAGCAGATAGTAACAGATACTAGATTGCAGTCCTACCTCTGAACTTCCCCTCTTCTTCCGCTTTGGAAGCCTCCGTATCTTCCGTATTCCATTGGATCAATCCCGTTTCCCCCTCTTTTTGCTCACTGCCAGCATCATTTGTTCATTCGCATTCAGTCAAAGAAGCCCTAAATATTGCATCTCGAACAACAAACTCCCATCACAAGACCTCTACTTACCAATAACTTGACCAAACCCCCATGCATATATATGCATAAATTCCAGTCTGCAAATCAAACCTCACTACCTCCCATCCAAAAATTCACATCGACCCCTCATCATCAAACTTCAAACCCCCATACCTACCAAAGTATGTATGTGTAAAATCTCCGTAGAAGCCAAATTCTCGCTCTCTCACCATCAAATCAGCCTCGATACCATAGACCCACATACAACGGTACGCCAATTGAGTGGTCCGTCATGCCCTGGTTTTTTTTCTGACGTGAGGTTAAGCAGTATGCACTGCACCCCTCTATTCGTTTTCCCCCTCTTGATATATATGCTGTATCACGTGTTTTCCCTCTTCCGTAAGCCGAGCATACCTACTACTATCACACAATCAAACATTAAGGGTGTTCTTCGCACTATACGTAAAAAGGACTCCATATTGCTTTTCCGAACACACGCACACACACACAGACAGATAGTCAGCTCTGGAACTTTTAGATTGACAGAGAATAAAGTTGAGGGGAATATAAACAGACACAACATCAAGACATTTGGTATACATTTTGAATTTAAATTTGAGATTGGCCAATGTATCAACACTGATATATATGAAATGGATGTACAGTAAGTAAATCTATCATGAACGAACAAATCAGTAGTGGATATATAGCCTAAAAGTTAACTGGAACAACTCCAATCCAGATCTTCCCGCATGCACAGTGCGTGCAACCCTAGTAACAGTACGTAAAAATCCCAACGTATCATCAAGAAACGAAACCCCAAACCCCAAAGAAATCCGAGAAGAGAATATTTCATCCCGGGTATACATCGTGAAAAAGGAAAAAAAACAATAATGACGAAACTCCCCAAAATCCTAAAAAACCTTAAATGTCTATATGTAAAAAAATAAAAAATGGAAGAAAAATAATGAATAGGAAAAGAAATTCAAAACGATTGGTATTGGTATCCCCGCTGTGCTTGCAATCAATCAATCTTGGTATAACGGAGAAGAAGAAGATAAGAAAAAACATGTGAAGAGGAAAAAATCAAAATCCCAGAAAACTTTTCATCTCATTTCAAATCCCTCGTATCCTTTAATCCGAGCTCACGCTCGAATTCGAAGATTCTGATGTCTCGGAGGATTTATCATCGTGGAGGTGGGCTTCCCATTCAGCGACCGACATGGGTTTTTCAGTCATGGCTGCCAAGCGGAAAAGGTGGCGGGCCTGAATACGGGAATCGTAGTCTACAGTTGCGGTGTCTATTCTTTCTGTTAGAATTTGGTTGTAAAAGTAGAAGGCAGAAAGATAAAACATACGTAGAGTGCTTCGTCCATCAAACATAACCACAGAGTGTTTTTCCCATCCCACTCTGGCCTGGAAATCGTGGCCCATACAAACATGATCCACCAAGAATTTCATAAGCATTTCCTTCTCGCCATCCTTGAGCCCGACAATATCGGTCAAGAATTCCGAGTTGAGGTAGAGCGCTTTTTCGCCCGAGACGGGATGGACGCGAACGATTGGGTGCAGGGAATCGATCGGGTCGGTTCGGACAGTTCCTCGGGCGGCGCGGGCATATCCAATCATCTTTTGAGATGAATGGTTTGCCTTGAGGTCCTGTATCATTGTGCGGAAGGTGGGCGAGAGGCGTTTGTAGGCTTCCACGGTGTCGGCAAATACGGTGTCACCACCAACATCAGGGCATGCTAATACTGGCTGGGTGTTAGAAATGATGAAGTCTGTAGTTAAGAACGAAAACTTACTGCCAAGCATAATATATCCAGGAGGCTGTTTTTCATAGCTGACATCGTGATGCCAGAGTGTGGAAGTCAATTTCTTCTGGAAGAAATTTGCGATTTCCTCTTCGTTGTGATCGCGATGAATGACATGGAAAGGAGGGTGTCCCTTGACGGAACCAGATACAGGCTGAATGCTTAATGGTCCGAAATAGGACATAAAATCTTGTTGAAATTGGGGTCCGGCGTGAAGGAAGTCGGATTGTTCTCGGAGAACAACAATTTTGCGCTCGGTTATCAAAAGTGCAAGTTCGTCCTTGCCGGCGTCAGAGAGCTCCTCCATTCTTACACCACTCAAAATAGTTCCCATCTTAGGCGTAATGTGCTTGGCTTTGACACCACCCTTGAAAAGGTTTGGCTTGGACTTGTTTGCTCGCAGGGCTGGGTCATGATACTCGAAGTGCTTAACTTCGTCGAACCAGACATCATCCTCCCACTTTGTGTTTATTAGTGGCTGGTTAATGAGATGGAATTAAGCCTGTCACTTACGGATGGAAGGTAGCTTGGGAATTCTGTTCGACATTTAGATCTCTGGTCGTATTCATCGGATACATGATTGTATGGCAGGTTGATGTCATAGCTAATCTCTGGGACAGCTACTTCATCCTCCTCTGTGAGTCGACTAGGTGCCATGATGAATGCTTGAGTTGGTATGTATATTATGAATGGTAAAAGAGATGAAATGTGATGAGGATTTCTGATGGAAGACGAAGATTTGATATAAATATGTAGAAGTGAAGTAAAGTCTCAAGGGTGTTTGATAAATTAAGAACTTGATAGTTGGGATATCCTCGGTTGAAGACCTATTAAATATAGCTTGCAGATGAAGAGTTGGGTAACAGAAGAGCTTTGGAAGGGATGCCAATTAACAACCGTTTTCAAAATGCGGAGCTCAACGGTTGTCGTGTAGCTTGTTATTTGCTCTTCGTCAGATTGGAGATTATCAGTACTGTAATGCAGTAATAACACTGTAGCAAGCGGTGAGGACCCACGATGGTGTGACATGGTGCTGGTTGCTGATCAGTCAAGGGTAGGATGAACATGGGATAATGGAGAAGAGACAAGCCCGGCAGCTTAGCAAGGCCTTGTGGGGTCAATCATTGCAGGGGTTTTGTACATGGAATTTCCAGAACATGGTAACCAGTAGGAGATAAAGTTTCCGTCATAACAAAACGTACTTGTGGTAATGACGAAGCTTGTATGACCCCTTAAACGCAACGGGCCGTGACACAAAAATGGAATCGTAGCGCGACTAGGAATACCTAAACGTGGGATTAATGCGAGAAAGTCGAAACATCCTTACCTGAAGCCAAGGAAATAAGCCCAGGAGGGAAAAAAGTACGAGATGAACGACATTAGATCATTGTAGAGAATGCAGTAACTGTACAGCGAAGACTTTGCTGATCATGAAAAAGCTTCAATTAGAACAACAACTCCTTACTTAATTACCTGCAAGCATGGGACTAAAATTTCACACACATACTAGGTAGATTTAGGGACCTACCTCTTTGCGTAAAGTTTGATGAAATAACTTCTACGTTGGGCATAAGGAAACGGAAGTGGAGCTTGAAGCGAGAAGGAACATTCGCTGAAATGTTCTAGCTGCGACTCGTGGAACATGGGACTTGTTGTAACTTCCAAGGCTATGCAGAATGTACAGAGGTAAGAAATGTGTGGAAACTATTCGGGGGATCCGGTACTATATTGTGGACTACAATCGCTTTTTAATTTACGGTGATATATCCGAAGTGAGCCTTCATTTTTGCCCATGTTGAAATTTGCAAGCTTAGACCCCGAAGTGCTTGAAATTTGAAATTAGAAGATTGAAATTTGAAAAAGATGATGTGCATGGAAGTTCAAAGTGCGTGTTCGCCAGAGTTTCCACCAGGATTATATTTCGTCCCACTTGTTCCATAAGTTCCATTGATTTGTTCCACGCTTTGATGGATATTAAACCTTGTAGGCTTACACATTTTGAACCACAAAAAAATGGATCAAATTTTGGATTCCACAACGTCAATTTTTTTCTCTCCCTCTCTGTCTGTCTTCCACGCTAAAGATCTTTTCAACTTTTGAAATGCCCATTTGCCCAATGTTGGTATTCATTCTTCAATGAACTCATAATTTGATGGTAGTAGAGTTCGCGTAATCTTCTGGTCATGATCCCATATTCATCCAATAAGCTGATTCTACCCTCGCCTCTCGCATGCATATTTGGGTGTTTAATCGCAATATTTTCCTGCAGATTATCGGCCACAGATTTCCATGTCACCGTATCGATCAGCAGACCGAAATTTGACAGGGCTTGCCGCATTTCCAAATTTTGCTTCGGAAAGAAACCCATACAAGCCCCGTCCAGTAGTGCTCGATTCATGCAAAAACATTTTCTCTGCGATTGTGGTTACACAGCATTTCGTAAATGCGAATAAGTTTTGGCTAATATTAGATCGTCATGATAATTGAGATGCAGTGCCTTGAGCAGCTTGAAATGAATATTCTTAGCTCTTGGAATGATTGATGATTCAAGCCATTCACAGCCCAGGAACTTGGGTGACTTTTACAAGACAATTTGTATCATGCATACATCATTCTACACCTGCACATTGCTTCAATGGCCGAGAGCAATGAAGAGAATGATATCCTTAGATTGTCCAGCAATGATGCAAGAGGATACATGAGCTGCTATGGACAGAATGCCTATAGTATAAGGGCGTGCCGATGTCGGTCTTTAAATGCTAACGTAAAGTGCGAGTTGGCCATAAGATGAAGCTCGTGGAAGATTCCCAATTCGCAGTGACAATTTTGCCCGTGCATAGGTGCCGTAGATTTTGTCAACTCTGAATGTCCAAAAAAGCGGTTTCATGCACAAGTGATAGTGCTTTCTGAGTGTGTGAGCCCATCTCAAGATGCCCAAGGTGGGGGGGGAGGGGGGAGAGAAACCGGAGTCATGTCAAATTCGGACGATTTTCCGATGTGTTCATGATTTGGACCGAGGGGTTCTCTGAAACTTCGCGACGGTGTTGATCCGCTCGAGGATGAGCATAGCCTCAACGACGACGTAATTCACGCTGCAATAGACAGAAGGACTCTATTGTCGGTGTCATCGAATCATTTGGCCTCGCAGGGTCGACTTGAGAGTTGCGTGGAATGAGATGCCATATCCATGTATGAAATGAAGTCATTATTTGATAAGCTAACTTCTTATACACTAACACAAATGGCCTGTATGTAATGTGTAAGTATGTTGTACGTGCCCTTGGAGCCTTAAATGACCGCTTTAGGGCTGGGTCGGAAGCGATGTAACCGTGTTTAGCTGCAGCATGAGCGGTGAAGAAAGGGATTGTTTCTACTTTGTCTGATAAGTGATGACCCTTTGAGATTAGCTGCATTATTAACGCAGCATAGAAATGGTATAGAACCCAATTTAGAAGTTGCATACTCGGAGGAAATACCGAGTCAAGGTAGCATGTAGCTCAGCAGATATTCCGAACTGTCTTTCGATTATGCATGAGATTAGCAAAAGCTACATCGGACGATCAGACGATCGGATGTGTTTACGCCTTGTTGATATCAGGAGCCTGCTCGGGTTTGAGGTGATTATGGACTTCCAAGTGCTTATCATACAGAAGTCCCGAGTCAGTACATTAAATAGTCGCAATGCAATCAATTTCTGTCCACCCATAAGTAAGTTGAGGGAAGAGAGTCGCGTGGTTCGCACCATTAATCCCTGCTTATCCAACTCAACGCAGGTTATCGAGGCCATTGACGCAGCCGCACTTTGAGCAGGTATGCCCGACACTCTCAACGACGTACGTCTTCTCTCAAGAGACACCTCGTGAATCCAAGCTCCAGGAACGGCTGGACTTTTCTTTGCCAGAACAGTATGTCCAATTACCATAGACACATTAGCTAAAGCTGGCGAGCTTCATAGAGATCTAGTGACACGATGATGTAAATAGTATTCTCAAAAAATCAACAGATTGGAAACTTCTGTTATTGCGAAAGCACTCAAGATGAGAAGAAACCACATGCCGAAGGCAAATAGGTATCCGGATAAAAGCAGATTAAACGCCGCATCAAACTATGACTTGTAGCATTCGCAAGAATTGCGATTTCGAATTATGAATAATACACAAATGTCTTAGAGGGGGGTGTTTACCCGCCAATCCCACAGTGTCAGTCAAGACTTTGTAAGAGCCTTGCAATGAGGATTCCGGGTCCTGCGATTCATGGCAGTGCAATTACCAGACATTGCAATAAACGGTACATGCGCCATTTCCCGATAACACAATATAGCTGTTCGTATGACGCCCCAAGATGTATAGCAATGCGCGCATCATAATCGGCTGGTCAAGTTCGAAAGCATTCTTGCTCGTGTGGTTCCGTAGTCAGGTCGTCTGTTAAACAAGACACCCATCAAGTATGACAAGTTGAGCACCGCAGATGAATGCTAAACTAGTCTTTTTTGGAATGGGAGTTTGCAGGTGCTTAAATAGTATCCGGGAATAAGTGTGGATATTTCTCACGTAGAATGCTGTCTTCCTCAGGTGGTGAATGTGATGATAGTATATGTGTTGATGAAAACCCAAATCGAAACGAAGGCGCAGCTATTTGGGATGGTAGAGTTGGCTTCTTTTCCTCCGGCCTGCCCGATATAATTCTCGAGTTCATATTCTTCTCCTCAGAATTTATAACAGGCACAGATTTCATGCCAAATTTAGCCGCTATGCTCAGGTTGAGAATCCAATATTGAAATCTTCAATTGTCTCGAGATCCTTGATCTTTTTTCGTTGGTGTCTGCCACATAAATCAAAGTTTTGCGCCAATCCATCCCGTTGCCATGTGCAGTTGATTTACCTGCCTTTCAGTAGATCGAACGTGTCTGAGATGTAAGGTAAGCTGATTTTTGCATGATATAATTGTTAAATCGCCGCCATCATACTTTCTGGCCCTTTGAATTGAACACTCGCTCTGCTTCCCTTGAAGTCCTAGTAATTTGTCCAGGTATGTAGATCCTACTTTAGGAAATTCCGAATTGACACATTATTTCTGAGGATCAAAGTGAGACCAGGGTGGAGAATAACGACGATGCTCGCTACCAGGAAATGAGATTCAAGCTTCTGGAAGCTTTGGAAGGCGGGGCTCGATCGGCAGGACGGCAAACGCTTAGCTCTGATGTGAAGCCAATGACAGAAAGTTTGGGGGTGGAAGCCGTTGTCGTATTCGATTTCATTTCCATCGTGCTCGTTTGCAAGTACCGAACGCGAAGCTCTTGTAAGTTTTTACCTTCCATCATCATTTGTCTGCCGAAGATAACCCCAAATTTAGTTGTCAAATGAAATCCTCGACACATGTCGAAACAAAAATAGAAAAGTTGAAATCGAGTTGGAAAGGAAACCAAGAGTGAGGCGAAAGCAGTTCCAGAGAGAGGATCTCGAGGGCTTTGACAATATCATCAGCCAGACAACGGGGAGTGTCGCTCCTGGCCCAGGGGATGAAGCCTTTCGGGGAAATAATATTCTTGGACTCATGTCGTGTTTGAGACCCGATGCAGGTAATGATTACTCGAATTGAACTCCATCTCCGATTTCTGACTTCGCGAGAAGTCTCATTGTTTGGTCAGGAGCGAACTGGTGGAGTTTCAGTCGGGCTCGTGGAGGAAATCAATAAACGTATATATGCATTTATTCTCGAGAATGAAAACAAACAAAGATGCCATAGCTAGGTGGGATCACTATGATATATATATCTCCCTGTTGCTCAATATCCAAAACCCCTTCTATGGCACAATCCATGCTAGTGAGGTGGAGTATTTTCCCAGCAGCCGCAGCTCGCGCAGTTTGCGAAAAATATAATCACGTGACACTCACTGAAGCGATTTAAATCTTGTAGTACAAATTATTTATGCTAACTTCCGGCACTATTTAAGATTCATGAGCGGAGGATAGTTCTTTTTCAAAAGGAATGAGCAACTGATACTAGGATCGGAATTTTTGGGTCTACCTCCAGAAGTCTTGGGAAATCGAGGTTCATCGGGCTGCCTCTTTTGCTTAGCCCAGAACCTCTCATCTATAATTACACGATAATTATGGCTACACGTTGGTGGCACAGGGCTGTGATGCAGGCAAAAGTTCCCTATCATTTACTCAACGAATAATTCAACATGTACCAATCTATTGTACGGGCCGGAAGGCTCGTTACACAAATCAATCAGATGCATGAAGTCTCATACACTTACCCGTCGGAGAAAAATGACGAAGAAAAAATAGTTTGGCAAAAGCTTTCTTCCGAAGCCAACGAATTCAGGAATACTATAGGCTATAACGCAGCATAAAGCACAATCGGAAATGCTTCTAACTCTATGTATGTACTTTTTTCATTGTAAAATTACAACATTGTCAAGGATTACCCTGGATATGTTACCAAGGGCTGTCGCTTACCTGCATACATGAAGAATGGGTACTCATTGTACAGGTATTGTTGAAGAACTAGGGCGTGGTATCCAGAATATTGAAGAACAAATGTTCAACTCACCAAAATGGTGGGCATCCCTGAAATATTGTCTTCCAAGGACATAGTGACATCGGAAGATGAAAGGGGTTAGTGGCTCATTGGTGCTGAGACGAGCCACAATATCATGGTCTGGCACGATATCACTTTTTCTGTGGGAAGAAGTGTCCAATATTCGTTTTGAGGCATAGAGTACGATATATCCTAGAGCCACAAAATGAACGTTTTAACGGTGTTCATGATTAGCGCAACCTAAAAGACGGCCCAGTGAATATCACGGGTTATTGGACGGCCACACGTGAACATGTTGTCTTGGTACGATTTGCGGGGAACTATCCATTCAAAGCACAAACCGTACTCTGTGGAATGTATATCGGTGGTATATCCCCAGTGCGATCTATACCGCTGCTTGAGAGGAAACATCAGCCTGTTGGAGTCTTCTGCAGGAGTCTTCTGCAGGAAAGTCATTGCTCTATTCGGTCAGCTTAAAGATTCTCATCGTTTGAGATATTCTCGAATGTTTCGATCTGCAAAGCTTTTATTGCACACTGTGCAAATTTGAAACATTCAGTTCAGTACACTTACTACACACACTGTTTCCGATATCTCAGTTGGCTTGCGCTCTTCTCCGAGTAACTTCTGGAATGAGACTCACCGCATCAGTGAGCTTCATAACAAGAGCCTAAAGTCGTGATGCCAGATATGGACCACTGAATTCGACCCTAGTTGTTGGTCTATGGTCCAACTAGCAATGCCAGCGCTTAGAAAACGGTGCCAGAGGCTGCCCCTTCCCCTCTCCCAAGAACAAGATACTAGTCAACTTTACAATTTGTAAAGCTAGCACTCATTGGGAGCGCGGATTGGCGCCTATTTGCCGATGCTTGATGATAGACACTTTTAAAAATTTGGAAATTTGGAATCAAAGGACAACGAAAGCCAAAGATGGTCCTTGAAAACAATTGCATATGTACTAGGGTTATGAAATGGTCGTCAGATCACATTACACTGTCAGATCATGTCCGTCCATCGCGTTTTTTCTTTGTCAACCGTCATATCAAAGATGATAGGAATTTTGATTTATACAGACCATCTTGTATAAAAACTTTAGATTATCGAACAATTCAACCATGTGATTTTCATGTGACAGTCGAGAGTCTAGCTCTGTCGAGTCAACTGGTGTCATATGATTGGTCATAATATGACCATCAAGACGGACCTAAACCCATGAAATGTACACCGTTTTTGGCGAGTTTGATATTGAAGCTCTGGTAGTTCTAGCTACAGCCTAGTCGTCTTTCTATCCTCACTCCAACTCTCATACAAGATCATCAAGTGCAGTACATGCTCAATGATGATCTGAAGATTCCAAATACGTACAAGGGATTCTAAGCTCACTTTCAGATACTCGTACATCTGTCCACGTCTACTTGACCAAAATCCCTATTACATTTTTGACTCTTTTTGAAAACCAAGTATAAGAACTTTCGAACACTCGTTTCAACTTTTTCCATTCATCTATGCTAGGTTCTCGATCACCTATAACTCACTGCACAAGTTCGCTAATGAACATTCAGTCAATCTCTCCTCTACCCCGCGATCATCCGAAATGAATTCCAAAATTATTCATTATTTTGAATGTGACGTCTGAAAATTGAGCTACCTATGATAATTGAAGATTTTTAAGCGAGTATAGTCAGTCAATATGCACATATGATCTACCTACCTGATCATACTTGTCCACCACCATTCTGCGACTACTTTGTCGTTTCGCCCACTTTCCAAGACTGGACACGCCATATCCAGTCTCATTCGAGAAATCTAGCGCTCTTTAATTACCATCGACTGGAAATAATCAACCATTCTCTCAATCGTTACCCCTCTTTGATTAGTCTAGCCTCGAACGTTTTATCTACCGAGTTACAGAAACCTTCAGGTATAATTGACCAGGGCCAGAGTATCTTGACAACAGGAACTTACACTACGAATATTTGAGCTCCAGATCCAACGACCGTAGGTGATGGCACATTAGATAAAAAAGCCTTAGCTTCTGAAGGTAGAAAGCATGGAAGAGATAACCATGACCTTCAAAGCTCAATCGGAGGTTTATCGTGCGGAGTATATTAGGAATAGAAAGCTCGACTATGGTACTTGATAGTCCTGCCTCTAGGTCATCTAGTGCTAGTGCCGATTTGAGTTTGAGAAGGGCGTTATTACATTTTTCGACACGGACGAGGCTTGATTCTTGCGCCAGACGGATAAAACTAATCGATAGCACGGAGAAAATATAATTTAAAAACGTAACGAGTCTCCGGGACTTGGCGAGGAATTCGAGTAGATAAGTAGCAAGACGATGGATGATACCACAAGCCAAAAATCACAGAAGTTTAGAAGCTCACAGTAGACGTAATAAAATGTATGATATTATGACGTGTGCATTTCTGGCGGAGCAGTCAGGGGGTATTGGACAGTTCGCTGATACCCTCATAGAAAGCTCTCGAGTAACTTCAATACTGAGTTTTCATCTTTATACACCATCTTGTATAATAATAGAAACGAATTTTCTTCCTCCAATCCAAGGGCCCCAATCCGAATATTGAATCCAGAACCTTCAAGGCCCCGCTTTTCCCGGCTACCGATGCTAGTTAGATATGCCGATACATCCGACTCAGCCCTGCAGCTAGCGCAATGTAGTGACATTCTCTCGATACCTATTTGAAGTAACAACTAGACAACTAGACAGATAGACAGATAGACAGACGCAGCATTGGCGAGGTTGCGAGAATGCGAGAGTGCGAGAATGCGCAGGATAGGATGGTCTTTAATTATACAAATGCAGCATCTATATCTCAAACAAGCCCCTTGGTTCTTTTCGTTCACTTGCAGTTCGTCCAAACTGAGACCTCGTACAAACCGTTTCAATACCCAGCACTTAAATTCTAAAGCATAAACCACCAATGAATCTACTAAACCAGTGAGGGACATGGACTCATAGGACTGCCTAGAAGAAAGTTATGATATTGAGAATTTTGTTTCCCAACCCAATTTTTCCGCAATAGAATTCGCACATATCTATTTTAATACTCGCTCGCTCGATAAACTCTCCATGCAAATCTTAAATAAAAAAAAGAAGCAACATAAAGGTATAAACTTAAATTCTCCCTCCGTTTCGCAGTCTGGAATTGCGCTTCTCAAAGCGTCCATCAATCTGTGCACACCCACAAATAAGGTCAGTGACCCAACCTCAGCACAGCACCCAGCCATCATGATCCCCGGCATGTGACCCCCCCTTCCAGAATTTACACCTTCATCTCATACCCATTCCCAGCAAGCATCGTGCAAGCATCCGCATGCATGCGAAATCAAAGCCACACACACTCGTCGACCCGCGAATCGCAGCGTCGCATATGAATTCATGCTTGCGTTCATGAGCGAGGATACCGCTGCAGAGCGCCAAGCAGCCAAGCTCGTCTTGCTTGTATCACACGTAAAGGCTTACATCACAATTATATTGGGTTAAGTATGGATGAACCTTTGAAGGATCGCCGTATGTTGCGGCTAGGATGTTTTGCCGTGGAGGAGTGGTGAGCAGGTATAAGAGTGCTGGTGACCCTGAGAGGGAATTTCTTTGTGCTGTTTGCTTACTACTGTATTTTATTATTTTCGTTTGCGAGTTCAATTGGAATCATATCTTTCCATCTCCCTCACTCCCATCTCTCCATCCGTTAACATCTACACTCCTCCATCTCCCATTCAAATCCGTCATCCTCCAATTATCAAACCAAGTTTTTGATAATAAGAAAATTGTATCGAATTACAATTAAACAAATCCATTCATCCCCTCCATACACACCCTCCAAAAACAAATCTGAAAACATGGTCGCCGCCACAAACCCCCGCACCACTCTCCACCCAGCCATGATCCGTCAACCACCCGCTGCCTACAACGCCAAAGGCCAAGATTTCGAAATGAGAGAGCCTGTACGTCCATTCCATTCTTCATCTCCCACTCCTCTAATTCATCTCCCCTTCTCTCCCTCCTAAACCAAAACCTAATCCCAAATCCACACTAACCCTCCCCAAGTCCAAACACGCCAACATGTCCATGTCACCTACCCCCACCGGCACCCTTTCCCGCACCAGCAGTAGCGAATCGCACGTATCCGGTAGTGCACACGCTGCAGGAAGTGTTCCCGTACACCAGAGAGGTGGTGGAGGAAACGGAGGATTGTGCTGTGGAATTTGTGCCGGATTGGCTTGTTTTGAATGTTTGGAGTGTTGTTGTTAGGGTTGGAGAGCGGATTGAGGAGAGGCAAAGGGAGTAGAGCACGCTGAGTTTATTTTTCTTGGGGGTTGCGGGGTTTGGGGTTTGGATGGGGTGGGAATTGCTTCACTTGTGATGGATTACGCAGGGTAGCTTGCTTTATGACTTTATGAAATGATATTGATTTTACTGGGTACTTCTCTGTGTAACATGATGATGTTTTGTAAGGACTACTAAGGTTGGAATATCTCCACAACTTCATATTGTCGATTAGTATCTATCTAAAGATGACTACAAACTACAAACCGCAATCTACCCATTGAACCTCAGCAAACCAATCCTCGCATATTCTCCACCGATTATATGGCTGGTGTTCCACAAAAAGTCCTTCTCTACTCATATGATATAGGAGAGTGAGAATGGAAATATCCTCGAATAGACAATATACTACTAAGATCTCTCTTCTTCAACTCCCTCTTTGACCTTGAAATCTTGCTTTGCTGGTCTTTGTCCAAATATCGTACTGCCGACCCTGACTTCTCCGCTTCCTTGTCGAATCGCCTGTTGAATTATTAGTTCTAGTATCACGATAAAATTTCCCGAAAGAAGGAAGCAACAAGATTCGAGATATGATAGGAAATAAACATACCTCTTCAAAATCCTCACTCATACCCATGCTCAGTTCCAGCCCCTCTAGACCAAGCTCCTTCTCAACCCTATCTCTCTCCTCCCTTAATACTCTGAAATCCTCATTTTCCTCGCCTTCTTTCATATGGCTTCTAGCTATCGCGCCAATAGTCATAAGTCCCACTAGTTTCAAATACGGACATTCTTCAATGACATATTTGCATAAGTCGGTAGTGTCTTTCCCAGGCGAAACACCAGATTTCGAGGATTCACCTGAAGTGTTGAGTTGAATGTGGATGTTTAAGGGAGAAGGGGACGAGTTTGAATCAGCGGGCATGGGAAGAAGAGAGCGTCCGAGAGATAATTGGGAGGCCTTCTTTTGGGAGTCGATGGAGGAAACGAGGTGGAGGTTGAAGACTGTGGAGGCGAGGGGTTTGCATTTATCTAACAATGATGTTAGTTTTAGGGGTTGAAAAGATATGAGACAATGAGGATTGCTGGAAGTCGTCTAGACAGGATTCCGAAGCCTACACAGGTGTAGCAGCATCCAAGATCCATTTCTCAAAAGTATCATGTGACTCATCCCGACCTCAGCATCTTACTGATCTTTTCAGACCAGACGAACACAACTCAGAACACACAAGCATGTATAGAAAAAGTAGACGTACTACTCTGTAAGCCTCCAATAAAATGCCACTTAATACTCCTAGGCAGAATCTCCGCCTTTTCCATCAACTCCTGTGCATAGTTCTCTCCAAAATGTTCGACATTTGCTTGCTCATGAAGAGCTAGGATATCCGTTGCTGGCTTGAGTTTAGATACTGCTACTAGTCTTACCTAGCTTTTGCGTCAGTAAACTTGCGGGTAGACTGTTCGAAACAGATGTAGATAGGTAAACAGAGATAACCGTTGGAAGGATGCGAAACATAGGCACGTGTAGGGATGGATGGTTTCATGCAGGTGAGGGGCAATAAACATACATTTCTGGTTCCTGCAGCGTTGGTGACACGTTCAGAAACGGATTGGAAGGCTGAAATGAGGGTTTTGGCCCGGGCTGGGTCGCATGTGAGCTTCATTTTGGGATTTGGATCTATCTTGCGTTTGTTGTTGGCGGTTGAGTGTCGATTTGGTGGGTTTGTAAAGAAGGTTTGTATGAGGAGTTTATCGATAAGAATCTGGATTGTAGGTGGAGCGGAGCGGGATTACTTGGCACTGCGAAAATGAAGAAAGGCATGGATCACATTTGTTACAGACACGAAAGATCTTACTAGACAAAAACCTTTTGAATGATTATTTTTTACATTTCGGTAAAGCATGGCATCCACGCAGCAATCAAACCTTATGCCAGGGGTTTTGCTTGTTTGGGACTTTGAGACCAGACGAGGTGTGGATTCATCGTATGTCACTGTTTATGTGTTCAATGTGGTCGAGAACGCGATAGCGAGGATGAGCCTAGTGCGGGAGGAGGCCAGAATAGTGTTATTGTTGGTGATACGTATCTCCCTCGACGTAATTGTTGATGGGTTGGTGGTGAGTTAAGTGGACAGATGTTGGAAGTTTGTGGTCGAAATGGTCGAGAAGGGACGCCTTTTCGAAGATTCAGATGTCGAAAGGTCGTGCATGTGGTGGCTTGGATTCGAAGGATGATTTTCAAGATAAGGATTCATTATTATGAAGCATACAGATTGATTGATTGATTGATTGATTGCGTGTGGGTGTGGTTTGATGAGATTATCATTATGCACAGATATTAAAAGTACATGGAGTGCATGCATGGAGTGAGTGCACGAAATTGAAGGAGGTTATATTATTAATGGAGTAGGGTACATTATGTGTACCGGAATGTGTAGCAAGCAATGTACACTATCTCGAAAATGATAGAAGCACAATTCAATCTGCATTGCACGTTGGGAAATGTTTCCACTGATGTACTAACTACGCTCGACTCTGGGGTTGTGTACCATTGAATTTTCCACCATCCAACATATGGTTACTGGAGGGTACTGGAGCATTACCGTATTTCCCAAGATCACGATAATTTTGGAGCCTCTATCGTCATGCGCCAAAAGTAGTGGCTGAGATGGTCGACGGATCTACCAACCTTCCCACATTTTTCCTTCCAAAGATGTATATCATCGGCGAGTCCAATTCATGATTTGATCGGGAAGCGGCTGTGTACAATTGGAGATCCGCACTGTTCAGTAGTTTGTTTTTCTTAGGTTCGATTTGAGTAAACTGGAGACTGATTGTACATCGTAGAACACTGGTACGTCGTAGAGTCCATCACAGAATATACCACGGGATTTGGACTTGGACTTGGACTTACATACGTGGACAATGGAGCAAGATCATGACGAGTCACAACACCCCAGGAGGAGCGATGATGAAGTACCGTCTCCGAAGGCTTCAAGAACTATCACACTTCTTCTCTTCGAATCTTGATGCAGGCGTTCTCATTACACATGCATGCAACACATGCAAATTCTTCTTCTAGTTCATGATCATCACTGCATATTCCTTCCGTATACGAAGTGACTAATGTACAATATTACGAAGGAAGCCCCTTAACCCCCCCATCGTGAAACTCGTAAGGCCATTAGGAACTTTACCCGATTGTCTACCTGAGTAGTTCTCTACTCCGTACACATTCTTAGTTTTTTGTCCCAGACCTATCTCTGTTTGTGTTGTAAATTTATTTTTCGGCAGGGAGGATGGGCAGGCTAGTCTTCTACCACTCTAATATTAGAGGTTGAATCTTTGTACCGGGCAAGCCTCTTTTTCTTGGTGTTTGGTGTTTCGTATTGTTGGGTGGCCCATGGTGGCCCACGGTGGCCGTGGTGGCCCGTTAGAAATCCCTATTGGCTATTATGACCATGGATGGCTGTCTGTACCTTGCATTCTCGACCATTCTTGAATCTTGACCCCCTCTCATCCCTCCCTTGATCCCTTGCAAATGCTCCGTGCCTTTCAGACAGAATGTTCAACTTGAACCCCAGTCTTCAGAAATTTCTGAGATGGCATCTAGGTCCCTACCTACCAGGTAGATAGCTAGGTAGAGGTTTAAACTTATAATAACTTCTCGACTCTTTTGCAATCTCTTCGACCTTTTCGATTTTGGCTCCATTTTTCTTCTGCTCAAGCTCAACGGACGAGATTTACATCTTCAGCTTTCTCCACAAGGGCTCTTTCTGTCTCCTCTCTTCTTGTCAATCTTTACCTCGTATGTCCCGTTTCTGCTCTTAGATCTTTCGTTACCTCACGAAACGGAATAGAAGAGAGAAACAATCGATATACACGAATCGAATTTCTATTACGAAGAAAACTTCTTTCAATTCTTTTAATAGATTCAATTCTACCCTTACACTGTCTATCTTTCTTTCAACTTTTTGGACTTTGTTTCTCCCATTTCACTTCATTATTGAAATAGTTGGTTCCAATTCTTCTGTTGGAACTAGCAGAATACTTATCTATCCAACTGATTACTCTTTGGATTGTTGATCAAAACCCCTCGAACACGCTTGACGCGAGTTATTATACGAATGACGACCATCCATTGAATCCATACATTCGTTTCGCAGACTATCAATTGATTGAAATCTGCCTTGATTCTCTCTTGAGATTCACTAGTTACACAGTTTGCACAAATTATTATTATTATTTCTAATTTCTTAGTTTTACATTGGAGACGAGCAACATTCCACAAGGAATCTTATCTCCCCCGCCACTGATTCAATCTCAGATCTCCAGAAAGATCTGCGATTATATACTTGCTTTCTCCACACGCAAACCCTACTTTTCGATTAAATGTCACTTCGTTCCCCTCGATCACCAACAGATTTCTCGCGGCGTGGCTTTCAGCCCATAGACGGCGGCGATATGACCGAAAACATCCCCCTCACACAAGTGAAAACTGCAGCCTCTTCCACGGGAGCACGAAAGCCTGGCGAGGGAATACTGGCAGGAAGCTCGGAAAACGATTCTGGCAAAGAAGATGAGAAGCATGGAGTGTTTAGAAAAGGAATAGCCGGCAGAAGAAAAGTCCACCCCTCAAGAAGAGGAACAAATGGAGAGGAGGTTTCTGTCAATGGCCTGGGCAGATTTTACAACACAATCATTAACTTCTCGGTGGTCACTCGTTACATGTTCTACGTTGCGCCAATTGGTATAATCCTCGCCGCGCCAATCGTTATCTTCGCTGTCATGTACCCAACGGCAACCATTGGAAAAATGAAATTATACTTGTTCTTCACTTGGATTGAGATCATCTGGCTTAGTATTTGGGTTTCGAAGTTATGTTCTAAAGCCATACCATATATCTTCATGTTTTTATGCGGAGTTGTCAGCACTGGCGTTCGAAAGTACGCAACTATCTTGAGAGCTTTGGAAATCCCATTATCCTTGGTTGGATGGGCAATTACTAGCTTAGTCACCTTCACGGCCTTGACGAGTAAAGAATTGAACAAGCTGCACAAGAATGGCAAAGACTACGATGGCACCCTGGATCCATGGGCTGACACGATGAAGCGTGTTCTGGTACCTACTTTAATCTCTACAATCTTACTCTTGGTAGAGAAACTCATCGTTCAATTGATCAGTGTCAATTATCACCGACGCTCTTTCGATGGACGAATCAAAGAATCAAAACATCTCATCCACTTGCTCGGTCTCCTCTACGAAGCATCCCGAACTCTTTTTCCAATGTACTGCCCCGAATTTGCGGAAGAAGACTACATTATCAGTGATAGCATCGAAGCCGTCCTTCAAAAGACGAACAGAAGACTATTGGGTCATAATAGATCCGGTTCAAATGCACCAATGAAGCTTATTGGAGATATTGGTCGTTTTGGTGACAAAGTTACCTCGGTCTTTGGAAACATTGCATCTGAAATTACTGGAAAGCAAGTTTTCAACCCCAATTCTGCTCACTCCGTCGTTATTGAAGCACTTGAGAAGACCAAATCGTCTGAGGCATTGGCGAGACGTTTGTGGATGTCTTTCGCTGTCGAAGGCAAGGATTCTTTATCTGTCGATGATCTCGAAGAGGTCCTTGGCGTCGGTCGCAAGATGGAAGCCGAGGAAATTTTTGAAGCTTTGGACAATGATGGAAATGGTGATATCTCTCTTGATGAGATGATCATGAAAGTAGTGGATATTGGACGCGACCGAAAATCGATTGCAAACAGCATGAGAGACGTTGGACAGGCCATTGGCGTTCTTGATCAGGTTTTACTCATTATCGTTCTTATCATTGTCATTTTCGCCTACAGTAAGTTACAAGGTCAAAATTTCAGCCGCTGGCCCACATTCTAATAATTTGAATAGTTGCTTTCCAAGATACTGGTTTCCTTACCACATTGACAACTGCCGGCACGACTCTCTTGTCTCTATCTTTCGTTTTCGCTGCAACTACTCAAGAGTTTCTTGGTTCCTGCATCTTTCTTTTCGTCAAACATCCCTACGATGTTGGTGATCGCGTCGACATTAGTTCCGAATATCTTGTTGTGGAACAAATCTCCTTACTTTTCACCATTTTTAAACGCATCGACAACATGAAGATGGTACAGGTACCTAATATTGTACTCAACAACCTTTGGGTCGAGAACATCACTCGTAGCAAGGCAATGAAAGAACAACTCGACATGTACATCTCCTTTGATACTACTCTCGAGGATATCGAACTCCTACGCACAGAAATGGAAAATTTCGTTCGTCATCCAGACAATGCTCGTGATTTCCAATCAGATATTGTATTGGAGGCTGTGGGCATTGGGAGCATGGATAAGCTCCAACTCAAGGTGGAAATCAGACACAAATCTAATTGGCATAACGAAACAGTTCGTGCTGCTCGTCGTTCCAAATTCATGTGTGCTCTTGTTTTGGCTTTGCGAAAAATTCCGATCAACGCTCCTGGAGGTGGTGGAGATGCTCTCGGTGGACCTGCCAACCCCAACTACTCTGTCGCTGTGACAGATGAATGGGCCGCCGAAGCACGAGATAAATCCTCGACAACTAAAGACTCAAAACGTCTCGTGCCCACAAAACCTCTGAAAAATACAAATCCAGATCTTGGTCCAATAGATACAGAGGAAGAGGCCGCGGAACATTTGAACGCAAGACGCCCTGGTTTAGACTTTGCACATAGTAACAGTTACAACGACAACGATGATATGTCGACCTTGGGAGGAAATAATTTCGACCACCAATACAGCAATCAAAGAACATCTCTAATGAAGAGAGCAAGCACCCGAGGTAGACGAAAGCCTGGAGAGCATCTACCACCGAATGCATTCCAGTCATCCCCTGGTTTTAGCGTTACAATAGACGAGCCTTCAGGATCAGGTACTTACGGAAATTCTTTCATGAATGAAAGCTCTTCAGGTTCGACTGAGTATAACTCCTCGTATGGCAGTGGAAGCGGTTATCAAAAATATACACCATTCCCTGTAAATCCATCTGAGCAACTCGGACGTAACGCATCCGTTGCTTCGAATAGAAGTCAAATTGGACCCGATGGGGCTGGTATACCATCGTCGACATCACTATATCCATCATATTCAGCAGGACAACAATCTGCTGGTGTGGCTTCCAACTTGAGTGCTAGCAACACATCACAAGCTGCACCCGGTCGAACTTTAGTCGGCGGTGCACCAGCAAGCCGAGCGAGAAGTGGAACTACAGGTGGTATTCGACCGAATGTTGAAGATGACGAAGAGTAGAGGCAGAGGACGATGTAGCAGAATATAGACTGGATAGAGCCAGATTTTTTTTTTTTTTTTTACAGGGTCGGGAGTCAAACATACTATACCCGAATATTTTTGCTTGTAGTCGATGTATGGATTGGCAAAATGATAACGAATTTGTATGATGTATTTGCTAGATAATGTGCTTGCTATGTTAGCTTTCACATTTTCTTTAAAAGGAAAAGGTCGTGTCAGATTAGAACCATAGATTGGTGAGGAGAATTTATGAATGGAATGGGCAATTCAAGAAATTTTATGCAATTATTTAAACACTCAGCCTTGGAAGCCTTTGCACATTAAGACATGACATATAAAATTGACAAGTTGATCATCGGAAATGGCCCTTTAAATGCTTCCAGACCTCACCCCATGATGTAGTGAAACCTTGAAACTTTGAAAGGTGATGAGATGAGACTGTCAAACGCTATGTGTAAGTCATGTGATATGCCACTGGAAAAGTTCCAGTTTAGGCTAGCGTATTAGCTTTATCTGCGAGTTGAACATCCATTCCATTGTCTCAAGCCAGGATCAACACACTGAACATATTCGCTCTCTAAAACGAGACCTTCTGTTATTGTAGTTTGGAGATAAACCGCGCTTCATCAATTGAAATTACGTGCCTATCGTGTATTTACTAATTACAGATAAATTTGGCCCAAGGAATCTCTGTTCCGGCATTCCGATCACGTGCGACTGTGGGAAATTGTCTTTGCGTGGAAACACGGTGCAGGTGTACCTCGCGGACTAGTAGGCTTGAAGAATTGGTCGAGCAAGTGCTGGGATAGCTGAATTGAAAGTATGAACCAGAGAGCCACGATGGCTAAAAGCAACGGCGTCGGAGAGACGAATCTCGCAAGAGGCACACCGCCGGGTGCTTCAGGTCCATCAGGAACCTCGAGAATGGCAGATCCTCCCGGAATACTGAGGAATCCAGAGGCAAGAGACTGGAATACCGATATACCGAATCACTTACCTCATGAAAAAGTTTTCCCAATTCAGATTGGGACGGAACTTTTTCGGTTGAGTGGTGCTAGTCTGAGTTCTGATGGTATGTATTCTTCCTTCTTCGCACCTCCTACTTGAAGATAAGATTTTGGAAGGACAAAAAAATTCAGAATGAGAGCACCAGCTAAGAAATCTAGAGCACCCTCCTACTTTTCCCAATATTTTCAATGTCAATTGAGGTCAGCGGAGGAGAATGGGGAAGACCCAAATACAGCTATCAGAACCCTTTATATCGATCGAGATCCCATCACATTCAAAGATATATCACTTCATTTGCAAGGATATCATGTTGCACCGAGGAATGCAAGTCATTTTGTTAAGCTGTTTGCAGATGCTCAATTCTATTCATGTTTGTCTTTCCCTCCCCTCTACTTGGTAATTTGTGTTAACATGAGACAGTACCAAGGCTAATCTCTCAGCTACATGAAGAGAATATTTTCATAACAGTTGGAGATCGAGAATTCCAAATTCCTCGCGAGCTATTTTCTGACCCTGGAAACAGTCCAAACTACTTCTCCCTAAGCTTCACTATCTTGTTTAGCTCCCCTACTGAATTATTCCCTGGCCTGCGCAAAGAAGGTCTTCTTCGACCACCGTCGATTGTTCCTCCATCAGTACCCAACCGCTCCTCGAAGATATTTTCCGAAATTCTTCATCTTCTCCGTGGTTACCCACTTGAAATCCGTAGTCCGGAGCATCGGGCTGAACTTTTACGAGATTGTCGATATTTCCATCTTAAAGGCCTTGAACAAAGATTGATTCCTCATTCTATTGCTTACAATATACTACGCAACAAATCGGAAATCACAATTCGACTCGTGGATATCAGACAATCTGGTCTCTCTATCCTAACAGATGTTAATTCATCTACCGCTCCCTCTCCCGAACCTCCCACCTCTCTAAACCCACCTCCAACACCATCTGTAGGCTATGTACACTACCAACGCCCGTTTGCCGATTCATCGCCCTGCGAGCTTATTCTCGAAATAGGTGATTCGGCTACATTGCTTCATTGGAACACTATGCGCTTGGAGGTTTTTGGAGAAACAAAGATACGGATGAGTAAATTGTTGGAGGTTATTGCTACGAAACTTAATTTGCCAGTTAAACAACCCTTGGGACTGTTGATGAAAAATGGTGGCGCGAGTAGTGAGCCGGCTAGTCCGGGCAATAGTGGATTGAGTGAGGAGATGGTTAGAGTGATTGTTGGGGAAGACTGTGGGGTGGTGTGTGATGGGAAGGTGGTTGATTTGACTGGAGCTACAGATGAGAATTCCAGTATCGATGGTCAAGGAAGCAGTAAGAAGAGGAGAATAGGAGATGGAATTGCGCTCCCGGCAAAAATAAATGTAGGCCCAGGAGCAATGAAAGATGAAAGTTGGATTGTGAAATTGGGACAGTGGAGGCTGAGGGTTCAAAACCGTGGTGGTGCTTTGCAAGGAGTGAGGATGGGAATGGGAGTGGGGGGACAAGCTTTTGTGAATGCGAAGGCGGAGTGGGAGTGTGTGTTAGTAGCTGTAAGATTGGATGCTGTTAGTGGGGAAAGGGGGAGGAATCTAGGGAGAGGGTTCTTGGGTGAGTGAATTTATGGCGGTGAGAGATTCAGCGAGTGGAGGGAATAGAAAGAATGGAGAGAGAAGAGATCTCGAAATTTCGGGCTGGTAATCTCGGGTTAGTAATTTCGGGCTGTTGGGGATTGGTGTATAGAATAAAGGGGAAATTAAGGCGGCTGTGCATCGTTTTGTACAGTGCTGTGAAAGTAAAATGCTGTATAGTTGTGGTATTGTATTGTATTATTTTTGTTTTTCGTCTTCGAGGATGAATGGATGTTTTGATTCGACTTTGCGAAACGCATCGCCATATCTTTCTGAGTATAAAATCCCCTAGTGTGTGAGTCCTGTAAAGTTGATATGAATGTTTGGATTGGATCGCACTCGTGGTGGAGAGAAAATTCGGCGGTTGGTTCGAAAGGACGAGATTTACTCTTCGGATTTGCTTGGGACTGTTAGAATTTGAATGCGTGTTGCTGGTGGCTTCTTGATGGAGGATGTTCTTATATGGTTTTTGCGTGCCGGATCGGATGGAAGGTTGGAATGAGGAGTCTTTCGTCAAGGGAGAGTTGGGATGCGATGGATGGATGGATGGATGGTGTGGTGAGGCTTGAGGTTTGAGTGATGGGTTTGAGGGTTGGTGTTGGTATTGGTATTGGTGTTGGTATTGGTATTGGTATTGGTATTGAGAGTGTGGTGATAGGGGATGTAGTGATAGGGGGAGGGACATGCATGGGAGGAATGTAAGCTGAAAGCTGAGAATCCATGAGTCAGGCCAAACAGGTCAAGGCCAATATCAAGAAGGAACGGTGATCAGTCTATAGGGAGTATTGAAGTTTAAGAGTGTATACGAGGATGATGGTAACAATAGATTCCCGATGTTTGAGATGTTAACCAGGTATTGTGGTGGATTCTGTAGGATGCTACATGTCAATTGTACGGGAGAGGTATGGGTGAGGTACGGGTGAAGGGGAACTGAGCTCCTTGATGAACATCGCAATGAACTGAAGAATAGAATGCTTTGGCTTAAGAGATTGGAATCTACAACATGACTCTCAGAAAATGGTTTGATCACGATCGGAAGTGAATATGTGTAACCCGACTCTTTGATGGCAGCTACTGGGGTTGTGAATTGCGGTGTGAGATGGGTCAACAATAATGCTCAAAACGAGTATCAGAGTTGAATTTGTCGGCTAAGGAAAAAACATCGGGTACTTCGCGGATCTTTGTGTTACGGGAGGTTGGATCATCACACGTTGCCGAAATGATATATTGTATATCGACAAAGGAAACGCTGGGATTATGAACTTTTCTTTTCTTTTTCTCTTTCTTTTGCGACCGGAACCATTGACGCGTTCTGGGGTGTATCATGGGATAAGGATTTAAAAATCGCCAGTCGGTTGTAACATAGAAGTTTTTCTCTATAACATCATTCTCATGCCTATGGGCATTTGAGGACTTTCTTTGCGAAATGGTACAAGAGGTCCTACCTAACATCAATAAATAACCAGCCTGCGGAGTGTCGGTTGACTGTTGCTCGGCATATTGTTATCCAAGGGCAATGAACACTTATGGGTATAAATTAACAGCCATCAAAACTTTGATAGGAGAACTAATCCCCACAATCGAGATTGAATCTAAGATCTCATCGGAGGACTCCTTCCTTCCGCGTGCTAGTAGATGGTGGGGCTAGTGTCAATCCACGAATAGCTCGGTGCTCAGATACAACTCGTATAAAAGAGGGATAAAAGCGAGTGGCAAGACCAAACGAGAGAACAACTTGGAAGCATTTGCTCGAGCACTGGAAAATAGATTATAGTTGTTATTAGATTTGGACGGACTTGGGTTTCTTGGCGCACGGGTGATGGGGAAGGCACGAGACCGCATTTGCTCGTGCAAAGTAAAATCGATAGAAACTCAATAAATAAGTATTTTTAACCGTAATGACGGAATGCTTCGGTATCAATTCGCAGACTACACGAAGATTGGCAGAGAATACCGTAAGAAATCCATGGAGAAGCAATCAAGGTTTCTGACACCCGCACATGCACACGCACTATAAAACAATGTACAAAAGTAATCAAGGTGTCTGATGTGCAAGCGGGACACGTGACTAGCGTTGGTGCACTTCATCCAATACCATCATTCATTTGACAAAGATTGAAATATGCCATTCATTTCTTCATTGATAGACCGGTCATACAAGTAGGGCTACTGCAAGCCAAGCCACTACGATGGATAGCCTCGGCAATAGCACACGTGGGAACTTGGAAGGGATACGATCCACCGTCATTCCGCCATTACTCGTAGATGTTCAACATGACAGCTTCTTTGCTCAGATTTGAGTAGCCTCTAACTTACCTCCAGAAGGTAGAGAGTAGTCGAATTCTAAATACAGGTAATTATCATCTTCATTGTCGCACCCATATCTTATAAGATGGCTTTTACTTTCCCTGACTTGTGGCCCGTCTACTGTTCTCTCCCCTTATCCCTCTCCGTTGGTATCACCATCTCTTACTCTTTCCTTCTTCCACTGGGTCTCACAATATGAAGCTTTCAATATTTTCCTTATCTGCCATTGCAGTATCTGCAAATGCCTCCGCTCATTTGGAGAGCCGCCAATCGAATTGGACTGTCGGGCAAACTGTTCAGACAAGTAGTGGGCCAGTCAATGGACATCCTAGTCGAAATGATTCGCAAGTTTCCGAGTACCTAGGTATTCCATTTGCCAAACCACCTGTCGGGGATTTGAGATTTGCTGCGCCAGTTGCATACAATGGTAATACGACTATCAATGGTACCAACTTTGTAAGTAAAGCTTTGTAAAGGCATTTGTCACTTGCTAATACAACTATAGGGCTATACATGTCCTGCCCAAACTACCACATACAATGATACCGTCGTCGCACAATCAGATATTACTTCAACAGGGCTGGGAGTACTAACCTTACTTCAAAGCTCGACAGCACAAAGCGAGGATTGCTTGACCTTAAACGTGTGGACGAAGCCACAGACTGGCGATTCAAAGAAGGCTGTTTTAGTGTGGATTTACGGAGGAGCGTTCAGTAGTGGAGCTTCTTCCATGCCAGCATATAATGGGCAGCATATTGTGGAGCAAGAGGATGTGATAGTGGTATCTCTCAAGTATGCTCTAAACTCCTCGAACTTTGAAATTTTACTAATTGAGAACTAGTTACCGATTAAATATTTTTGGGTTTCCTGGTAACCCAGACAGTCCTGCCAATCTCGGACTCCTAGATCAAAGATTGGCCGTTGAGTGGGTTCGTGATAACATTGAAAATTTTGGTGGTGATGCATCTCGTATCACTTTGTTCGGACAAAGTGCTGGTTCAGCATCGGTCGATCTCTACAACTATGCTTGGGTGCAAGACCCCATTGCTGCTGCTTTCATTCAAGAATCTGGTACAGCACAGAGTTGGGGCATGCCAAGTACAGCAGAGCGTGTCGCCACAGCCTGGTATAATGTGAGCGAAGCTTTGGGATGTGGCGGTCCATCCGCTAGTAACGTTACTAGTTGCATGCGCACCAAAAGTACAACGGATATTCTCAGTGGAATACCCGCAACCTCTGACTTCCCTGGATCTTTTGGTATACTAGGAAGCTTTCTGCCAACTATCGACGATGTCGTCGTATTTTCCAACTATACTGAACGCTCCTTAGCCGGCAACTTCACAAGTAAGCCTCTGTTAATTGGAAGCAATGACAAGGAAGCCACTCTATTCGTCGTCGCAGCTATGCTACAAGGTGTGAGCACTTCTGATGCAGATGCGCAAACTATCGATTTAATCGGCTTCACTTGCCCAAGTGGTTACCGCGCAAACTACTCAACCCAAGCCAATATTAACACTTGGCGTTATCGCTACTTTGGTTCCTTCCCTAATACAATGATCGTTCCTAATGCTGGGGCATGGCACACTGCCGAAGTTCCCCTTATTTTTGATACAAATCTTGCCAATCCCCCCGAGACAACCGAACAGGTAGAAATAGGAAAATACATGCGTGGAGCATGGGCTACATTCGCCAAGGATCCAGAAAATGGCTTGACCAACTATGGATGGCCAAAATATGACGCTGCAGAGGATACCCTCATTAGATTGGCATACAATAATCAGACTGGCGTAAACGCTGCAAGTCCATCGCTATACGATGCAGATTGCCCCACAACGCCCTTTTTCAACATAAATACAACCGGCTCAATGTCAAATTCGTCTGCGAATTCAAGCAACAGCTCGAGCTCAGGCTCCGCACCCATAACTGTATCAACATCCGGGGGAATAAGTCTGGAATCTGGTTTCCTGGGCTTGTTTTTGGCAGTGGTCTTTGGATCGCATTTCTTGTTGTAAGTCTCGCCGAAAGTGCTTATATTATAATCTTCAAGCTAACTTTACCTAGGAGAGAATTAAGAGCAAGTTTAATTTTCCTTTAAATCAGGCTTATTATTAGATTGTTTGGCAATTGTAAACATGAAATTGGTTCTGCATAGTCCATCATGTTGTAAAAGACGACCTTCATATCGTACATGAACTGTCTTCGGATTTCTACTCGCTTGACCCATCTCACAAAACAAGAGTAGACTTCTTTTTTTTTTTTTTTGTTGAAACGTCAAGCATAGATGCAATATAAAGCCGATGGTGACTAAAGCTTCTCCGTACTCTTACCTTATGATGCAGATGATGGGTAGTGGACCTGGATCGGTCTTATGGATGGATAGGGTTTAAAAGTTGGATGCACTGTAAGATCGTGCGCTACCCCTGGTTCGAGGTCAGATTTGAATCGACTGTGAGCTTTTGTACTGCTGTGGATGTGAGGTATTTCGGATGCGCTTTGCGCACTTATGGGTTGACTGGGACTTTCCACTATGACTGCTGCGAGCTTCTCTGGACTGTCTCTCTTTGGTCACGGATTTGTGAAAATCATGACCATCATGGAGGCTGTTGGATGGTACAGACTTTTGCTTGAGAGGCGTTGAGGGGTTTCCATGTGCGGATATGGAGGTTGGCGTTGGAGGAGGGTTTGAAGCCGGGTAGTTAGCCGAGTCGTACGTCAAGTAGTTTTCCGGATTTCTACCCAAGTCGTAGGCTGATTCGTAAGCTCGGCCGAAATCAACTTTTGATTGTTGTTCCGAGATAAACGCTCCAAGTCTATCTTATCCACCATGGTCTCCTTGTGCTCCGTCATATGTTTGCCCAGCGCTCTCCCCGATTTTGTTATGTATAGAAGTTCGTTGCTGGAGATTTCGTTAATTCGCCTTTTGTCGAAGTCTTGGCCGTTAAATCTCAATTCAGCTTCTCTAATTGACTCCATCGCTTCCGATCTTCCTCGTGGAGTTCTGTTCCTCTCTTCTGTCGTTATCCAGTGTCAACGTAGTATAGCCGTGATATAAAATATACGCGAATCACCCATATTTATCTCCTCTTCGTACTTTTTGTTGCACGCTGGGCACCAACCGGAGAGTACAGCCCAACTAATCTTCCCATCTTCATTCCATTGTCGCCCCTTGGAATGAAAGCTAGAATCATTTTTGGTGCTAAACCTACCAGTTCAGTTGACGTCTTTTTCACATCCATGTTTTCTGAGTGCATGCATGGGGGTAAGATGGGTAAGTCTGGATCGAAATCGTGATCGAAGCGAGCGATGACGATGGCTTCAGCAGGGTCTTGGAGTTTCAGGTTAATGTGTAATGTATGCAGTGAACTTCAATGGCGTCGAGG
Organism: Botrytis medusae; assembly: GCA_019395255.1. Lineage (NCBI taxonomy): Eukaryota > Fungi > Ascomycota > Leotiomycetes > Helotiales > Sclerotiniaceae > Botrytis > Botrytis medusae. Next base: position 38,243 of record JAHXJL010000003.1, read on the forward strand.
TTTATGTCTATCGAGATCTTGATAGAGGATGTTGACATGATGAACACTGAGTTTGTACTTGAGGATTAAAAGCTATTGGAAAGGGTATGAGGATATCTGTTGGTAGTTTTCTGTAAATATCGTGAAAGTTTTTCGAAAATCTGAGGAAACAGAAGGAAGAGTACACAGGGGGGGGGAGGGGGGGAACCAAACTTTTCTGTCTACAAACAAACTCCAGTGAGGAGTCATTTGCTCTTGGTCGTGACGCATTGCGTGAATTCGTGTCGAATAATCCATTTTGTTTGCAATGAATTCTCCCTTGAGGATTCAATTCCCATGAATCGTGGATTGACTTCTTCAAGCCCTGTCATTTTATTCGTTTGCATACTGAGGTAGTCATTGTATATTAACTCTGGGTAGGTCGGAAAGAAGGGTCGTCGGCTGACGTATCGAGCGGGTATACTGAAAATATGGGAGGGAGTTGGGATAATAAGATAAGTAGACAGAATTTCGATGCCAAGCAAACATACTTGGGTAAAGTATTTGAACGTTCAAAGTTGCACCAAATCAAGGAAACTACAGTGTTCAAGCCAGATTGAACAATTGGGTAGTGACGATCTAAGAGTTAGGGTAGGGTTAGAAGGAGGAGCAGGTGTTAAAGTGGGTAGTGATCACTTCCTCACTCTAAGAAGAGACTACTTTCTATGGCCTGATTCTTGGCTTCCTATTCAATTTTAATTTTTTTTTCAATTTAAAAAGATCTGTCCTTCTCACCTCTTGACTTGAAAGCACACAGAATATTGCTTCCATATCATTGTATTCATCACAAAGCTTGTAATCTATTGTCTATTTGATCGACAGCATCGAGAGACGCATATCCAATTCATATTTACTTCTTCCCTTATAGATAGCCCTGCAAGGAAGATTATCAATTATAGATCACTACACCTATCTTCAAAGCTCTTCAATACATTAGTCTAAAAATAGCTCGTCAATAGCTCACAACTTGAACAAAAACGCCGCGACACGAAGACATTTATTCGACGACCGATATTTCTTCTCTCGTTTTCCTCAACCGCCATTTGAAGAATTCCAATTTTGATATGGATGATTTGATAGAGAGCCAGCGGGGACTGGTCTTGGAAGGATTCTCGCAAGATGATAAATTCGAGGTTGGATCGGAGCCAGAAGGAGAGCCAGGATTACATGCCAGTTCGGTTTTTAAAGAAAGTGATCGAGAGAAGGCAGGCGCTGGGAATGATTCTGTTCAGTCCTTGACTGAACCAGGGAAAAGCATCATGGACATATTGGATGCTTCTATCGCAAGATCTAACGATTTATTATCGCACCGGGGGATATTCCAACCGCCAACAATTTTCAAACTTTCAGATGAATTACTCGGGATGATTTTAAGCTTCATTGCAGAGCCCCAGCTCTCTGAGCCTCCTTCAACCATTTGCGATCAACCGCTTATCATCAAATTACGCCAATGGAATAAAGAATATGAAGAGAGCGCAAAAACGACCCAGAGTCTGCGATTAGTATGCCGGAGATTTTGCAATGTCAGCTCACCCTTTCTTCTTCCAACCGTGCGTGTTGAAATAAATGCACAGTCCCTTGCGCGCCTTGATATGATTTCTCGGCATCCTACTATCGGCAAAGGCGTCAGAACTGTGAGAGTCATTACTCGATTCTTGAACTACACGTTCGATAGCTTTGAGGATTTCCGTTAATGAAAAGTCTGAGGACTTACATTATTCTCTAGATATGATATCTGATACAGTTCCGGCAGACGGGGGAGGGGAATCCAGGATGAGTAGGGAGTTATATCGGCGGTATATATTGGATGGATCCGGGGTTAGTGTAAATGAAAGAATCTTACGTCAAATCTTCTGGAGCAAAGCTTATGAGCGGTACAAATATCTTGTTGTAGAACAATAAAGCCTAACAGAAGAGGATGTATTTCTGGAGGGTGTTGGCACTGCGGTCGCGAGAATGCCAAGGGCAAGAACACTTCATATTAGCGATAGGGGCCGTGATAGTTTTCATGAAAATCGCCCTCGCCCAAGGCTTTGTTCAACATTAAAATTCCTGTTGAACTATTACGAAAATGAGGATGTACTTATCGACGACATCGTTAAATCTAAACTTTTTGGGTATGAGGATGATGTAGAATTACACTTTCGAGCCGACAAAAGTTGGACTTCACCACCCGCCCGGATACTTCTTAAGCTTCCAGGTGCTATCCACAAGGCTGGCAGGTCACTCGAAAACATATGTATTGAGATGGAACCTCCCAACGATTCCAGTACTTTAGCCTCATCTGAGGACCTCGAAAAACTTTCAGCTGCAATACACCGGCTAAAACAGTTCACATTTTGTTGCAGATGGAGGAATGAGATATATGATGATGATGAGTGGCCACCCACGGAATTAAATGGTTTGATTAGGTATCTTTCTGCGATTGTGAACAAAAATGCTCTAGAAAAGATTGACATCAACATGTAATTCATCCCTCTAGAGCTGAGGGACTTAGACATAGAGAAACGTGCTCTATTAGTGCCTTCTTTGGGAATTGTTTTCACAAGTCGTACATGGCCGAATCTCAGATCAATATATTTGTCCCATATACCGCTTCATTTATCAGAGTTAGAAGCATTCATCGACCATTTAAAGTCATCAGATATAGAAATGCAAATAAAGAATATGTATCTTATAAGCGGCTCGTGGAGTGACGTATTCGAAGTATTCAAAAGAAATTCGATTCAAAATCTAGTACTTGGGGTGCCATTTTCAGTTTTTAGAGTGCCGAGCATTACTTTGCAGCGGAAAGCTTTGTTGGGACTGGGACAAGGAGCAATATTATTGGGACTTTGGCGATTCGCTAAAGGGAAACCAGAACAAGTGATTACCAAGGAATGAGCACACTCAATTCTCATCTAAGTCTCAAATCAGTGTACTAAGGGGAAGTTTGTGCTTTATCCAAGCGAGGGTTTATGGTCTTACGTCTTTTCATAGTTTCCATGTCACCTTGGATCTACAGCAGCAGGGGAAGCAAGTATAGAGGTTTTAATCTGGCCGAAAGCCATGGCGGTAATGCCGTTTGTCGAATATAAAGGGGCACTGAAGTGAATAATGTTCAAGGTAGACAGGATGAGGATACCCGGAAGGTTGGAGCGTAATATATGTCAGGAGGTATGTAGTCCACGACTCGAGATGATAAATTTAATTATCTGTAGTTCGAGGCAAGAAAAGAGATGTACGAATTGTTCAAGCAGTATCATAATTAATCATACAAGACATTGGAACTTTCCATACTGTAGGTAATTTAGGTAGTATATGTAAAATTTCAACACACCCATGTTCAAGTCACGAAAAGCTCCAAGAGAAAGCACCACTCAGTGATATTACAACAGAAGAATGAAACTATTCATCCAGCAAGCAAGAATCCACACGATATCGTCAAAATCAACACACAGCATTCAGAGACACACACAAACTCAACTGAACCAACAAGAGCTGGCTATAATACAGCACTCCGCGACTCCGATGCCCATACCACATCACTAAAAATAGCCCTCCACTCGAAGTGGTCATCTCCAACCACACATTTCTCGGACATCAGGAGATACTGTATTGTTTCTTCCAATCGAAGAATATGCGGATACGCCGTGCTTTCTATAGAGTCGCGAAGCAACGGGGGGTTTGGAGATGTCGTCTAGATCTATGTTATGTTGATTTTCTCGACTCCTAAGGTTACTAGTTCCACGCTGCGACGCGACGCCCACTAAGATTCAGGGTCAGCACAGACATCCATCCTATCAAGATCCACCAATCCACTGACAAACTCCGGAATCTTACCGACGCTCTACAGAGAGAGCACAGCACTGAACCACCAAATATTTCATGCTCGAATTGATACTTCCATACAGCTTTATCTCGTCCGAAAAGATCCGTCAAGTGTATATCGCACAGATGGAATTCTCCATTGGGAAGAAGAGGACATTTGAACGAAAGGAAAAAAGTAATTGCATCCCGTCATATTCTTCAACACGATCCAAGGTAGGAATCCTTCTGCTGATAACACGCTACAGCACGTCAGGTATGGCTGGCACAGCACATCAAGCACAGTCAGTATGTGGGATGTAGGATGTGGGATGTGGTGTTACAATGACTCCCTACTTGATCGGACACCGAGCACCGAAGTCTTCTATTGAGATCCAATGGGGCTTGCGTGCGTTGCTATAATGGATAATAATATATAAGATAAGACTAATATCCTCTTCCTTTTTTGCATTTTGGACATTTAAATTCGGTATTACTTTGTGTCGTCTATCTGAAGTATCTAAATCGCGCGAAATATACGAATTTTGGTCAAGATGAGGTTTTTATGTTTACATGGAAAAGGCACAAGTGCTGAGATCTTTTCTATTCAAACTGGTATGTTATCTTCTCCTCCAGAGGGACCTTCAGCCAAATTACCATTGGCCAATATAATTCCATCTTATAAAACCATATTTTAACGCATACCTGCCAGCAACATTCCGCCGTCTCCTTCCTCCCTCGTATACATTCGATTTCCTCGATGGACCCTACACATCTCCCCCCGCAGCCGGTGTATCCCTCTTCTTCAACCCTCCATATTACGCCTATTACCACTCCTCAGACCCCTCAGCCATCCGCGAATCCTACTCCTTCCTCCAAGAACACATTGATAAAAATGGTCCTTACGATGGTGTAATGTGTTTTTCGCAAGGATGTGCGCTCGTCGCGGGTTTCTTGCTAGATCATCAGGTTACACGACCGCATATTCCTTTGCCTTTCAGCTGTGCCATTTTCATCTGTGGAGGCATGCCATTGCCCATCATCGAAGATCTGGGCATTGAGATTCCCACTTTTGCACGAGATTTGGAAACACAATCCGTAAAAGAACTCTTCGCAACCGCTAACTCGGTCGAAACGGCAAAGCCTGGTGATGATTATTGGAACACAAAGGCGGAAAAATCTTCAATTCTGAATGTGGAAAATATAGACATGGAGAATCCATATGGAATACAAGTTCCTGAGGGATGGAAGATACAGATCCCTACCGTACATATTTATGGGCAGAAAGACCCCCGTCGGTTGGCGGGGTTGAATTTGGCAAGCTTTTGTGCGGGAAAGAAGAAGGTCTGGAATCATGGGGGTGGTCATGATATTCCCAGGTTGTCGAAAGTTTCGGATGAGATTGCGGGATTGGTGAAGTGGTGTGCAAGTGCCATAGAAGAGGAGAGAGAGGCCGAAGGGTTGTGATGTAGCATGATGTGATGGAGAATCGCATTTGAAGGAGCTTTGTAAGATCTTGGTTTCTATAAAGTTATATTAACTAGAACTGGTTTCTTTTCTTCTAAGGGAGTATTTAATAAGAAGAAAGTCTAGACTATGCTCCTAAGGCCTGTTTACGACAATCTCCATGAGTTTGTGCATGTTCGATTGCTCCAGGGGCTGCTACCATGATCTTAGGACTTGGAAGGATATTAAGGATACATTTAGACTTTGGGACTTTCTTGCTACCCATTATACTAGACTAAAAATATTCTATACAAGTTACATTACATTATCACTACAATAGTCTTACACCTCACCTGTTCTATCCATCCCTCATGGCAATATCTTATCTCCTTCTCCTCTCTCTCTTGCCTCCTCTCCTAATCTATAAGGACCCAACGGAACCTTGATGTCACCCGCATATCCAATATCTCCCTTCGCCTCTTCCAATTTCTTCGTCACCTTCCCCACCATTTTGGCGATCCATTTATCATTAACAGTGGCACTAACAAGCGTCTTCTTAATTCCTTTCTGAGCCTTATGATTCATCACGAGATTTAATTAGTTACCGAGAAGAAAAAAAGGGGGCAACGAAATTGGACGTGGGAACAAAAATGAAAGAAACTGAACTAAACCAAAAAAAAAAAGATGACGAGAAATAGGAGAAAACGGAAATACATACGTCCTTCACCCCTCCCCTCACAATCCCCACCAAATCCCTAAATCCGTGAATCTCCTCGTCCATCCATCGTTTCTCCTTCTCTACTTCTACTACCTTGCTCGCTTTCACAACGCTCGCTACCCAATCTAAGAGCTCTTGATCCATCACTATGGGTAATTGTGCATGTGCTGCTATGCGTACTACACAGTCATCTTCTTCTTGTGATGCATCATCTGCTCTCTCTTCGGCAAGTCCATCGACTTCCCCAGTACCTTTTGATGACGCTGCTCGATCAGGTACAATATGCTCATGATGCGGCAGCAGAAAACTCGGAATCGCAAACGTCGCGTCTGCGCCCCCGAGCCGCACAACTTGTTTCAATGCGCTACTGGATGGGAGACTGCGGTAAACGAAGATGTTGCTGGTGGACAGCAAACACCGGATATCGTATGTGGAAAGGAAGGGGACTTGTGCGAGACCGGTTATGGAAGTGAGTTGGAGCACAAAGTTGGCGGGGCTGAGCCATTCGTTGATTCGGTGTTGGATTTTGGGAATGGCGGAGTCGTCGTCGTCGTCGATGGAGGATGAGCCGGTGGTGGTGGTGGTGGTGGGATTAGGATGTGGAGGGGGAGGGGGATGGGGATGGGGATTGGATGAGCTGTGAGATGTGAAGGTGGGGGAGGAGGGGGAGGAGGGCGGTGTGTAAATAGAAGGGATATTTTTGAAAAGTTTCGAGGAAAGAATTTCTTGGATCCATTTCCCGGATCCAGTGGCTGTGACGGAGGAAATTTTCACGGGGTGGAAGTATGCGAGTGGATGGAGTAGCAGGCGCAGGAGCATGGGGAGTCGATGCAGAATAGTGCGGATGTGGGGTGGTGCTAGGGTTTGCAGCGTGGTGACTTTGATGGAGCGGGATGGGGGGTGCGTGATGGATGGTTGGCGGTGCAGTCGGGAACAGATTGCAGCGTTGATATTGTTTTTGCTGGTTTCGTTGACGGTCTCGCGCGTGTCGGTGTCGGTGCTGTGGATGTTTCTTGCGGTTTGGGATTGCATGAGACGATGGACTTCCTGACGACAAATTTCAACGCTGTTTGTGGAACGGATCATCTGGATGGTTTTGTTGTATTGTTCATTGGCGGCTTTGGTTTCGTCTGGTGTGATGGTTTTGATGATTTTCATGCCCTCTTTTACTTCTGTATCTATTGGTGCGTGTCCGTTGATCATATCAGTTTTTACCCTTCTATCCTCATTTCGATCGATATTGGTATTCCCCAATCCGTTCTCACGTTCCACCTCGTTCCCCTTAACAGCTCTCAACATTTTCGAGTCCCTCTCCCATACATCGTTCTCCCCTTTCTCATCATCACTCTTCAATCCACTCCCCTCTTCCGCATCTTTGAAACTCAGCTCTCCCTCCCCACCCTTCACACTCACAAAACAATCTCCCACTTCAATCCCCCGCCCCAATCTCACCACTACCTCTTCACACACAATCCCGATTTCAACTTCCCTCTCCCCCTCATCCCCCATCTCCATTTTCATCTTCAACCCGACCTCCACCCCATGAACCACCAAACACATCGCACTCAGCCTTATCGTCACCCCCCTTACAACCATCAAACCCTCCACATTAGTATCAATCTCCAACCCCGGAATCTCAAACCCCCCAACCCGATCCCCCACAAACTGCAATCCCAATCCCAACCCCCACCGCCTCCCCACCAAAACTCTCCTCAACCCCCTCCTCACCACCCTCCCCACTCTCTCAAACTTCACCAAACACACCCACCCCACACCTCCCCAACACCCCCCCATAAACGCATAATAAAACAGCCAACTCGTTCTGCAAACACTATATGCAAAATCCAGCATCATCGCCCACGCCCACAAAGGAACATGCTGTAGGATCCTCTCTTGCTTCTCTTCTTCCCTCCTCTCTTCTCCTCGTTCATCATCAAACTCTCCTTCCCCCTCCCCCTCTCCCTGTCCCTCTACCAACAAAAGCGCTTCCAGAACCGGCGCCCCAGAAAACATCCAAGCGATTGGCCAGCGGAATGGGATACAGAGACCTAGTATCAACAGGATGTATAGAGAAGGCGAGGAGATCAAGTAGCAGGAATGATGATAGAGATTCTTCTTCCTCGAAGTGGGATTGGGATTGGGTATTCGATTATACATGCTTGACTTGACGTGAATTTACTTTGCGATCGAGTTTTGATTCGCACTGTGCGTGCGTGTGTGTGTGTGTGTGTGTATGTTTTATGTAGCTGAATGAAAGTTGCAGTAACTATACTATGGACGGGAAAGATACGAGGTTGAAAACGAAATAGGTAGACCCTCTCTGTATATACATAAAGAGAGAAGAATCGACAGGTACATATACTACTAGGTAGGGAGGTAAGATCTTACTTACACCTATGGAGTTTTTCAAGTCCTATATTGAAGAGAAAGGGTATGAGGAAAACATTGAGATTTACATATACACGTCATAGTTAGATATCGTTAACTAGTATGATATTTCGTTCCATAAAAAAACTAGTTAAGCCTCTGATCTCAAGCCACCAAGAATGAAAGATATTTGAATTTCTTTCATGATTATAAACTGGGTTTCGCCTGGTTTAATAGAAATCTTTTGACGCGAAGGTATCTGACAAATTCCAATGAACAGTTTTAATTCATCACATTTTATTTTACAAATTCAAGATCTTGTAAATATCATCATATTCATTCCGTTCCCTTCCACAGATAAATGAACCTAACTAATATACATGAAAGCCTTAAGCCCGCATAAGACAATATAAGAAACCATTAAATCATCATAATAATCATAAATCACATGAATAATATCATTGAATCGACCGCTTGCCTGCCTATCGATTTCATTTACAAAACTCGATTGTTGGTGGTGTTTCCGAACTCAGAAGTCTCTCCCAATCTGTTTTCGCCCGAAAGACCATGGGTACCAGTTGATCCGGTCAAGCCAGAACCATGGTTGAGACCAGAAGAGGTTGTATTATGTCCGGTGAGACCTGAACCGTGGCTCAAGCCTGTAGTACCAGTGGGAGTGTTGTTGTTTCCAGTCAAACCGACGTCATGCTTCAAACCAGTAACATTGTTACCCGATGCACCGGTGTTGTAACCAGTCAAACCGGATCCGTGAAGACCAGAGCCATGGCTCAAGCCAGTAGTACCGGTAGATGTGGTGTTGTGGCCAGTGAGCCCAGAGCCGTGGTTCAAACCAGTAGTGCCGGTAGTACCGGTGGATGTGGTGTTGTGGCCAGTGAGCCCAGAGCCGTGGTTCAAACCAGTAGTGCCGGTAGTACCGGTGGATGTGGTGTTGTGGCCAGTGAGCCCAGAGCCATGGTTCAAACCAGTAGTGCCGGTAGTACCGGTGGATGTGGTGTTGTGGCCAGTGAGCCCAGAGCCGTGGTTCAAACCAGTAGTGCCGGTAGTACCGGTAGATGTGGTGTTGTGGCCAGTGAGCCCAGAGTCATGGCTCAAGCCAGTAGTACCGGTAGATGTAGTGTTGTGACCAGCTAGATTATCGTGCTTCAAACCAGAGCCTGAGGTGTTGCCCAATGGAGCAGAGTTAATTTCATTATCTAATCCTCTACTCTTGCTGTGCTCATGTCCGCCACCTGTGGAGAAGCTGTGATCTTCACCGTGATCACGTCCAACTCCTCTAACTCCTTCATCCCCAGGACGATGTTCATGTTGGTCAATCTTTCCCTCTCGAAGAGCAGCATTGGCTGCTGGATCATCCATGACTGGAGCAGTGAAGATGTGATCAGGGCCAGTGGAGTTATGGACTGGAGGTTCGACGTTTGGGTTATGGCCGTGAGTGTTGTCAGAGACTTGGACGTTTCCGCGAGGAGCTCCTGGAACACCAGATCCTACTGGACCAGCTGATACTGAGTGACCACTCTCATGGGGGAATCCGGTAGGTCCGTTGACACCACGGTTTCTCTCAGCACCGTGGAGTTTATCTCCAAGGTCTTTGCCTACAGGCTTTTGGTCAAGACCTTGAGTGTTGTGATGCTTATTGGCTTCATAAGCGGTTCCCGCAGCGCCTCCTGCAAGAGCAGCATCTCTACCGTAGTGGTGACCTTCCTTGGAGCGATCACTATCGACCCTTGGGTCGACCTTGTTCTCAAGATTTGAGGAATGGGGGCCAGCTGTAGTGTTTGCGGTGTTGTGGTGATGTTTGTCAGCCTCGTATGCGGCAGTTCCGGCTCCACCAGCAAGGGCAGCATCCCGTCCATAGTGATGGCCGTGTTGCTTTGAGAGATCGCTGTCAACTCGTGGATCGACTTTATTCTCGAGATTTGAAGAGTGAGGACCAGCAGTAGTATTAGCGGAGTTGTGATGATGCTTGTTGGCTTCATATGCAGCTCCGCCAACAGCTCCAGCCGCAGCTGCATCACGTCCATAATGATGGTCATGTTGCTTTGAAAGATCACTATCAACCCGTGGGTCTGTTTTATTGGCCAAGTTGGACGAGTGTGGACCGGCGGTGGTGTTATGTCCATGGCCAGCTTCGTAAGCTCCGATTGGGACTACACCAGCAGCAGCAGAAGTACCCTTGCTACCATGAACACCGTCGGCCTCCTCAGCGCCACCACCTTCAACCAGACCTCTGGACTGGGGACCGTGTCCGTGATGAGTGTGAGCATCTTCGGTAGGAACTCCGGAACCACTCACGTGAGGATCCAGAAGATTTGCAGTCCCCGTGGTATGAGGCCCAGTAGTTCCTCGAATACCACCTTGATTGTGTTGACTGTTGTGATGGTGAATGCCCTCTCCAACAGCTCCTGTTGTACCGATTGCGGCAGCATCACGACCTAAGTGATGTCCCGAGGAACCAGTTGTGGTTGTGCCGTAAGCATCCTTAGTACCGTAACCAGATGAAGTCTTGTTTGGAAGACGGTTTCCATCCAAATCTGAATCGACTCTTGGGTCAGCGGCATTCAATGCAGCAGAGTTGTGTGTTCCGTGAGAACCCTCAGCATGACCATGAGTTGGATGGGATCCAAGACTAGCATTTTCGTGCTTTCGGTGTTCATGTTCAGCTAATCCTGCAGCACCAACTGCTCCACTTCCAATGGCTGCATCTCTTCCAAGGTGGGAATTTCCGTGACTGCCGATGTTATCTCTACCATGAGTATCTAATCCATTTCCCGAAGGAATGCTAGTGACACCACCCAAGCCAGAAGTAGTGTTTGATGGAATACCAGCACTGTGTGATGAAAGGGGATCTCTAGTGTTGTGTCCTGTAAGCCCGGCTTCATGTGTGCGAGCTGCAGAATCGATGCCATGAGCATGTGTATTTGGTCCAGTAGTGGTTGAACCAAATTCAGAATCTTTAGGTCTGTGAGTAACATTGTCTTGAGCAAGTCCTCCTGATGCATTGCTTATACCTGCTGATGTAGGATTTGCGTGGGTGGTATGGGATGTATGGCTGGCATCGGTGACTGCGGGTGGGTGGGTTTCAGAATGGGGGCCCTTTGCGAGATGGCTTCCTTCGCCAGCGTTCGAGTGGGCAGCTCCATGCTTTTCAGCCTTCTTCTCCTCTTTCTGCTCAATTTTCTCGGCCTTCTTCTCTTCTTTCACTTCCTTCTCGTGTTCTGGAGTAGTGCCGTGACTATTCAAAGGTTAGCATTTGCCAAATTGGTAGGTGTAGAGTAAAATAACTTACAGGAGTGCCTTGATCTTGTCCATGATTGCGAATTTGAAGATTGCAGTATATGTGATGGGTGATATATATGTAGTTAAGTTGAATGGTTGTTGATGTACGTAAAAGTGCGATAATTAAGTTTGAGAACTAAGGGGTATCTTAAGCAAGAAGTAAATTGTATATGGAAAGAGAGTCAAAAGTGATATGGCGAGAGCGAAGTATTTGTATCATGGCACTTGATCGAAAAACGTCTTTGACAAGTATTTGACAAGCTAAATCAAGGTAATTGAGGGGTAGAATTCGATATGAACGATGTCGTCAGCCTCCACAACTTGCCTATGCACAGAAAGCTCGATATTCTCTTGTAGCTTGGTTTGATTGTCTCATAACGGGCTGAAAGACTGGCTGATTGGCTAGCAAACGCGTTGAATGATGTAAAAATTACCGGGAAGATGGCGCAACAAACGACCAAATTGTGGTGGAGTGAATTGTGCTGTTGATACCAAGGTCTGATCTCAAAGAAGCTCTCCATATCCTCATCAGGTTAGCTTTCACTCAGATTACCTAGGTATGCATTGATGCAAGCACCTAGGAAATCTTGCATTTCCATCCTATTTACCAACTATCACCCCCAACATGAAATTCTACCATCCTTTTCGTGATGGATGATGAAACTTGTGAATAAGATCTACCGGTACGTCGGGAGCTTTCAGCAAATTATGATGCATCCCCCCTCTCTCATGGCGGACTCGTGTGCTATTTGGGGATGCACAAAATGTCATCCAGACATCCAAATCGAATGAACAAGAATAGAAAAGGCAAAAGAGAGATAAAGTTGGCAGGGACCCGCAAATGATCTGTTTGATGTTGCCGTGGTGCCTGCAGTCAGGAAGGAATCTCCTACTGGTACGAAGCCAGGAAGCACACAACGTAAAAAAGGTTGTCCCCGCATTTACCACTTGCCCCTCTTTTCAGCCACTTTGTGTGGCGGTTTGACATCATTTGAGAGCGTGATCATGAATTTATCACTTCAGTACCCCCGTACCTATGAATTCATTATGATGCTTTCTTTCCAATTCTGTGCCTGTTGGACTTTCCATGCTTCCAAGTTTTCTCTCTCTTCTCATCATACAAGGGACCAGCCACATTATGATTATATAGAAATCCACAACCAACCACAATGTGATTTTGCAGTCATTGTGATTTGTTCTGCCTGTGGTAGGTAGCTTTAAATGCTTCTAGAATTTCGAGGGAGTTTACGTTATTGTATAAGAGAGCGTTCGTTGTGTGTGTTCCCTCTGCTCGTGGAGGAGTATATTCATATATTCATATATTCACATAATATGTATATTTAAACAAGAAGGACGAGAAAGAAGAACAAGAGATAGTTTGCACTTCGAGGCGGGCTGGTAGGATTACAATTTGAACCACCTCTACTGTACGCCAGCTTCGTCAATCGAATCGATATCAAAGGGCTTAACACTCACGTCCAAAGATATTAGTAAAGCAAACGCTCAGTGTTTTCTCTATCGCAAATGGAAAACATCTCACTTCACTGGCGATGCTAAGCTGTCGTGCAATTACCGTCGTAACATAACCAGGAAACAATGACCTCGTATTTGCTTTCATTTCAATCGTGGCAACAGTCCAAAGTGATGATTGCGATGGAGACAATGGTGCGGAGGATCTTGTTGCATGTACGTTAGACGAGAACGGTGAGCATGTGCCTACAGCTTATTACTTTGCTGTACACATCCTCAAACACTGAATGAGCAAGGAATTGACCAGTCAATATCGCCATCCATCTCGTGATAATCCTGTGATTCAATCATATTTCTATTTCCGGATTTGTTGCACATCTACTGATTTGGAATTATCTAGAAATGTTCTCTAATAATTTGGAATAGCTTTGGAATTGGAATTTGAATTTGAATTTGAATTTGAATTTTGAATTTGACTTTGTTTCATGCTTACGAATTTCTTACTGTACGGGAGATGTTCCCAATGGAACGATAGATCAGCATCTGGCTAGATCAGATAGATAGGTAGGTAGGAGGTACCTTTCATGGTTCAATAATGAATCTTCCAAATAATTTCAATCTGCTAACTGGTACGTAGGGTTATCAATGGCTCAAATAGCTTTGAATCATCTGTTATTATTCAGTCTGTCTATAGCCAATAAACACTACGCCGACCATAAGATACGCTTATGTACCCTACAACGGTCAGATGGTCGGCACACACACTTGTTGTCTATCTATGCACCATAAGAAAATTGGTTTCCCAGTTCATGATATGTGATTTTGCTCGCCACTTCTTCTACTAGTCAATCGTCTCCTTCTAGAAAGACGCAACTTGATCGGCTTTCTCACAAAACAGAGATCCAATCAATGGAAGCAGACACATATTAGATTGTCGGTACAACGGTCCCGGGCCGTGCTATCTATCATCTTTACCTTTTTTTCTTTATGATAACACGATCATCCCGACGCGATCCCTTTGCTCCGGACTGGCAATACCAAAAACGCGGGGGATCTGTTGTCCTACGCCAAACCGGGGCATGTCCAATTGTGAACCTATCAATATCATGTTCTCTGTTGTGCAACCTTGCGTTCAGGTACGCGTAAGGTGGCCGACAGTGGATAAACGGATATGGAGTAGACAATCTAATATAAAGATCTTGGATTGGGGGGCTCGACTCTTCGAGACTTACTTAGGTTACACCCAGCAGACTCAGTAGCCAGCTCAAAGAAAATGGATGAGACTTGGAGTGTTGGAATGGACCACCCCCTGATTCTCGTTCCTCTCAGATATCTCTCTGCACCCCAAAGTCAATCATACAGAGTAACAGAGCTCGAGCACCCACGTAATATGATACCCGAGGATACTAGGTATATGTTGACTAGCGTCACCGCCGTTCGATTGCAACCCCCCTGGTGAACGAATGAGTCCCGAGTGTTGTGTACTGTATACAATAGGGAAAAGGGCCAATGGCAACTAATTGCAAGCTGAAAAACAAAGTCATTATACCAATCATATCGACCGACGAGCAGACACTTGGTGAATCACCAAAAGTTTCTCCGAGACCGATGCATTAACCAGGATATGTATTTGGCATATGCATGATACAAATTGAAATCCTATCGTCTGATCACCCAATCCGTACAAAATACCAACGAGCCGGCCATCCTCGAATCTCCACTCCAAAACTTTGAATCTCGTATACAATACTCATCGAATCCCGATACCTCTTTGGGGTATGATGCCCGATGTGTCTTGAAAGAAGAGGAAGGGATCCCGACGAAACATTTCAGGGATCCGAGAGGCACCAGCCAGGGCCTTACCCCGCACGCGGTCTCCCACTCGCTGATCCTCCCCAGCTATGTCACTGGCCTGTCTGTCACCTGCAGCACTGGAAATCTTTTTTGGTAACTTTCTGTCAGATGTAGTGCAACCATTCGCGCGCAAGAAGACCTCCAACATTATTTCGAGATCGTTTTACTCAATCCTTTCAGCTCGGCCTTTGCAACTCAATTTTTGTAACGTAGAACGAGGGCTTTCGGTGGAATATTCGAAAAGTATATATCTATCTGTACCTTATGCTTTGCACATCTCGCTAGCATGCTACTGTATACCAAAAAGGCACCTCCGAAAGTTCCCAAGAAAAGATCAAGAGCCGGTAAGTGTCGATTCACTATTTCGGATGATCATGGCTAATATTAGCTGTGGAAAAAGGTTGTATACATTGGTGAGTTGCCTCATGTTGTAGTTGATTTGATTGACTTGATTGATTTGCGTTATACTAATTGTGACATAGTAAGGAAAAGGTACGGAATCTGACCAACAATCAACCCATGCAAGCCTTTAACAACAAGCACAGAAAAAGAAATGTAACGAAGAACGTCCGCAATGCAATAGGTGTATAGAACGAGGTCTGCAATGCGAATATGAAGCAGTAAAGCCACGAAAACGAAGAAGGGCGTCCTATGCAGAATCTGCCCTCTCGCTCGAATATGGCTCCCCAGGCTCCGATCGCGAAGGATGGCCGCGACAATTTTCGCAAGGGCTTAGCATAATTACAGACAAAAGTGCGGAAGATGTGCCAAATAAGTGGGAGGAAACGACGGAATATCCATTATCTGCAACCTCTGAGCAGTCGGGCTTTACTTGGGGAAGCTTTTATGAGAATGACAACGAAGTGGAGGAAATAATACGAGAAGATCCATATGACAATTCTTCTTCTGGCAATACACTGGTTCGATCACGAAGTCAATATCCAGATTTGGCGATGATTGCTCCTTCACCGGTTGCATCTCCTCTCCTCGAATTTAGTTCGCCAGTTTTTCTAGAATTTGCAGAGAGAAGGAACCGCAGGGCTCTCGTCGACCATTTCTGCAATACTCTGTCTCATCTCATTGTGTTTAAAGAAGATACGGGCAATCCATTCCGACAGCTGATTCTACCACTGTCCCACGCCAGTTCGCCAGTGATGAATGCAATATTTGCATTAAGTAGTGCACATATGGAATATAGGGGGGTGGAAAATGAAGAAAAATCTTCAGACTTTCACAACAATGCTTTACAAGGGCTGGCGAAGCTCATTCAACAAAACGATCAGGCAAACAGAGAGGAAATTTTAGGCGCAATAATGTTGCTCGTTTACTACGAAGTAGTGAGTAATATTACTCCCGGATTAATTATTGTGGCGCAAATTGATCATGTGTTAGCTCGTACAACGCGGGAATTCTAGTATTGTACATGGTCATCTGAAAGGAGCCATGACGATTATGGATTCTAGACATCAGGAACCGAGTCCGACGAGCCTATTTCTCGAGCGGGTATGTTCTTCGTTAATTACCATACGGGCTTATTTCTAATTAAACTAGGCCTTTCGATTTTACGATGTCATCACAGCTCTCTCTCTCGGCACACCTCCAACTACTACCACACAGCCTACAGCAACCCCATTTCCTTTACCGTTTTCACCCAATGAGGCAAACAAAAATTCGCCATTAGATTCGGTCGACACGCTCCTTGGTCTTTCGACGGAGCTATGGCCAATTATTCATCGACTCGCACATCTGCTATCTTACAAGTCTTCTCTCCAATCCGCAATCGAAAATAATCAGCTGAGTAAAGCAAGTGTTTTGCGGACTGAATTAGAAAGTACATCTCAAGCTATAGAAATGGCTCTTACGAACTGGAAACCAAATTTTGTGGCTAAAGGGCCTTCCTCGCCAAGGGAGAACAACGCAGAAGACGATGCTTCTTTGAAGTATGATATTACTCCCGAAGAAGCACGTATGCAAACTATTCTCAACAATGCCGAAGCTTATCGTCACTCCGCGTTCATATATCTCTATCGTACCATTCAATCTCACCCCAGGTCCCACCCTTTGGTCCAAAAACATACAAATCTTTCTCTAATCGCCTGTGCGAATGTTGTCGGACTAGCGGAGCTATGCGATGATGCACCAATGTCTGCATTATTATGGCCATTATTCGTGGCAGCATGCGAAGCTGAAACGGAAAAGGATAGGGAACTAGCGACGAAGGCTTTTGGAGGAACAGAGAGGAGACAGGGAATGCAGAATATTTTCCGCGCCTGGGAAGTGGTGCAAGAGGTTTGGAGTAGGGCAGATAAGGGAATGTATGAGGATGGGGATTGGCGGGAAATTTGTGATAACAAGGGGTGGAACATTGTTCTGGGATAGGGGAGGGGCCGCTACAGTCGGAAAAGTCACACGTACGACAAGTGGTAATAGTTCGTCCGGGATTACATTCTTGCTTCGGAGGTTGGGAGTTATATTCATCATCTTTCCGTGTTCATTACGGCTGATCTGGGGATTCTTGCATCCAAGAAAAGCTGTTTATCTCGTCGAGGGCCAGGGGCGAATATTAAGATCCAACATTAAGCGGGTAGATTTAGAAGTCGCGAATTACCAGTGAACATCACCACCAGTTTTAGTTGTGGAGGGTAAGATGAGATGTTACTTGGATATTGATTTGATGATTCATGAGAAGTATTTGAATCCATTTTGGGATAAATGCATGGTAATTGGGGAAGATGGTCCTGGAATTGGCATTGACATTGGATTGGATTGGCGAGGAGTTGTATGTATGGTTGTATATTGTTAGTCATGGTACGGAGTACATATCTGAAGGTTGAGATTGATATCCAAAAATGGAAATGAACATGAAAACAGAAATGAAAATCGAAATTATCATTGAATTTCGGAGGCCTTGTATTCAAAGCGTCTTATTTGGATAATAAGAGGGAAAGGAAAGTAATTCAAGGATAAAAATTGAGATTTCGCCATGTGTGATTTCAAGCATGGTCAATTACCACTGTGAATAGTGTATACTATGCATGCATTGAGGGTCCGAAATCTAGCCTTGGTTACCTTGCATACTCCAAATAGCACAGGTTTCGGAATATACAACAAAATTTGAACATACGAACCAGATAATCATTATCACAATATTTCCATAGGATATCCATCTGATGCTATCCCACCCCATCCAAATCCGGCACATTCAATCCCAACGCAGCATAGCACAGCACAGCACAGCACACCAACCGAATCAACCCAGCTATGCATAAACCCATCGCACACACCCAATTCACATTTATCTAAAATAGCTTAATCGTTAATTTCCCTCCCCAATGCAAAACCTGACTCTTTCTCCATTTCTTCAACTCTTCCACGATATCAATATCAACATCAACATCGTGCATCTCTTGATTCTTTATCCCTTCCTTCTCTTTCCCCTTCCCCGCATAAACATCCTCCTCCCCCTCCTGATTCAAAAACGAAAAATCCCCAGCTAATTCCCTATAATACGCATTCGCATCCTGATCATCCGTAATTGAACTACCTCTACCCCCACCACCGCCGCCGTCGAGGTCTGAAGATCGCGGTATGTGCTCAAGGGGCAGGAATTCTAAAATGAGTTCGCGGAGTCCGGGGTAGAGAGGGGGAGCGCGTCGGTTGGTTAGGGAGTTGCGGGAGTTGCGGGTGCTGTGGATGGTTTGTTCTTGGTGGGTGAGGTGCTGCAGGAGGATGATGAGGGGCGGCAGGAGGGGCGAGTTTGAGGAGGGGTTTGAGGTTGTTTTGCGCGGGAGAGAGGTGAGGGTTAGGGTGTGTAGACGGGGGGTGTTGAGGGGGGAGAAGGCAGGAGTGGCGGATGCGTGGTGGGTTACGATGGAGTGGTGCATACGGAGGATTTCGAGTCGGGGCTGCCATTCTCGTGTGAGATACGGGATGCTGTGTTCTTGGGCATAGGGGTCGAGATTAGATCTAGCTCCGGTGGATGGATGGGGTCGGGTTGATCCGATGTCGAGAACTTGGAGAGACTGTGGGATTTGTATGTTAGTATTGTCTAATTGTCTACTAAAGAAGGTATTAAAGAAGGGGGGTTGAAAGGAATGTGTTGATGCTGGATGGAGAAGCAGAAAGTGTATATATTCTGAAAAACAAAAAAAAAAACGAACAGTGGAAGCGAGAAATAAGAGTAGAAATTAGACACGAGGGGCTTGGTGAATCAATTAAACTTACATTGGTACTGGCGAGTAGGATTTTAGGTGCAAGAGCTGTGAATTTGTTGTTTGATATGTAGAGGTGCGTTAGACCTGTAACCAGTAAGAGGTTATCTTCAACATTATTTCTTCGCTCAAGGACATTTATTCCGTTTCTAGAGCTTTCAACTTTATGAATACTATCGGGGCGAAGTGTGGTTGTAGCAGTTGGGGACGGGTCATTCCTTTCGTGAATCTCGCAGTACATTGGAGGGTCTTCAAACAGCTCATCGTCTGTTGCACGGAATGGACCATGTTTGTGATTTGGTAATCGCTCTAGAAAGCAGCGTCGTATCAGAGGGTAGATTATATTGTCCGTCAAGAGATTATCTCGAAGGTCTAAAGACCATATCTGTCCTCTGGAGTTGGTCACTATGGGTGGTAACATGGTATCTGTTAATCTCAGGCCTCGTAGCTTCAAGATCCTAAGTTTGGGAAGGTTTTGTATGGTGAACATGGTTTTCCAATTTGTGCTCCGAGCTATCTCAGATGCGTCGAGATATATCAGGTTCTGGGTTATATTATGATTGGAGATCAGGGAGAGGTTGAAGGTATTGCAACCAGCCGCGCTTAAGAATTCTGGCTGCGGCGCCCCGTTATAAGTATCTGGCAGGCCAGCACCAGTACTTACACCGTAGTCTTCAGAACATGTTGGTGCGAGAAGGATGCAATCGAGATTTGGAAAATTCTTGAAGAACTTGAAGAACCACTCAGGCTTCAGATGGGGCCCGAATATCACGCAATCTTTAGTTTGAGCTCTGTCACGTCTGATCTCGTGCAATGCACGCAGGTCGAGAATTCGAACTCTCTTGCGCTTTTGGAGATCAAGTTTTGGAGATGCAAGGAAGAATCGGGTGATAAGTCCTGGATCTAGTCAGTGAACAAGTTGGTGGAACTGACAAGGTCAAATCCTCACCACAAGGTTCTTTTCTTTGGGCTAGGTCTCGGAATGGGTTAGCCCAAAGATAATTGCCAAATTTCTCATTGAAGTGTGAATTGACGAGACAGCCAAAGTAGAGATCGGAAGTGTCAAGATACGGAGCGATGAGGGTTGCAACATCTTTGTTGATCTCATGATATGCAGGGAGAGGATCCTCCATATTGACTGAAGTTGCCTGATTCAATCGCTTGAATTAATTGTAAAGCTCCGTGTTTGTCATGGAAACATTATCATCGACAGCCTAAAACCTCGGAGGATTTTTAGGAAAGTACAATACTATCAAGTTAACAAGCGATACATCCCCATCTTCCCAATGATCGGCCCATCATTTGGAGGTCCGATGATGAGATGTTTGCGATGACTCGAAACGTGATCACCAAAAAATTACAAGCAGCAGAAGAATCTACTTTGAAAAAGTGGCATGCTGAAGGAGATTCCAATGATCCTGTGGCTATGCTCGGATGTCGGAAACCCCAACAATTACCAATAAAGAAGTTTGGGGCGGATGGCTGCTTTACCGATTTTAGAAAAACACTCATCACTTGCGATTCCCGATATACACTGATACATCGACAACGGGACTAGATGATGTTATACAGACCAAATTACACGAAACGTGAAGAGTCTGATATGATATGAGCCCGTGGTAGTCAAAGTTCAATAAGACGGGCTGTGGCTCTTTAATATACAGTTAGTGCCACTATAACAATTACCACGGAGCGTTTACCGAAATTCGGTCTATCATCCAACAGTCGGCTCTTCCATTACCGTCTCACAGCGGATGTTCGCAGCTGGGTTGAATGAGTTGGAACAATCGCTCTCAATGTTAGTTGATTGTTGCCATTTCATGGTTGGTGAATGTTATCACCCACGCCTTTCAATTAACATGCTGACCAAATCAGGTTAGTTAACTGGTTGACTCGTGTGGGGCAAAAGTGGGAGCTTCAATGCTCAATATGTATAAAGGTACTTCAGAGTCATGGCCGTGATGTAATGCTATCGAGACAAGACAACGAACCTATAAAACATTACTTTATTCATTGTATAAGGGATCTA
This sequence comes from Botrytis medusae, assembly GCA_019395255.1. NCBI lineage: Eukaryota > Fungi > Ascomycota > Leotiomycetes > Helotiales > Sclerotiniaceae > Botrytis > Botrytis medusae. Next base: position 59,439 of record JAHXJL010000003.1, read on the forward strand.
CATCCTCATCAACATCATGCATCTCCCAAATTGCAACGCCGAGACACGACCAGAGGTTTTACGTGACTTCATCCGTCAGAATCCTCTTGGAATCTTAACAACTGCAATCAAATCGGAGTCTTATGAATTTCTTCAAAACAGTCACATTCCCTGGATAATCGATGCGGATTTTGATGGCAATACAAATGGTCTTGGTAGACTTCGCGGTCACATTGCACGACAAAATCCTCAGGCAAAAGCCATCATAGAAAGTTGCACAGCAGATGACAAGTCACCAGCATCAAATGTTCTCGAGAATAACGTTCTCGTATTGTTCAATGGACCAGTCCATCACTATGTTACACCCAAATTCTACAAGCAAACTAAACCTGATACTGGAAAAGTAGTTCCTACTTGGGACTATGAAGCTGTGGAGCTTTACGGTAAAGCAAAGGTTTATTACGATACAAAGGCACCTGAATCTGGAGCATTTCTCGCAAAGCAGTTATCTGATTTATCCGAGCATATGGAGACGTCAGTGATGGGTTATGGCAAGACTGCAGGTACTCATCCGTGGAAAGTGGAGGATGCGCCCGAGCGGTATATCGAATTGCTCACCAAGAACATCATTGGGATAGAAATCGAGATCACTTCCATGTCGGGGAGGTTCAAGTGGAGTCAAGAGAAGAATGTCAATGATAGAGCTGGTGTGATCGAAGGATTTAGAAATTTGGAGACGCCTAGCAGTGCACTACTCTCTGACAAGGTCGAAACCTACGCTGCTCTTTTTGATGCCGATAAAGCAGCAAAGAGGGCGGAAATATAGTTGTTTGATGGAAGGAGGAAGTTGTGTATTTTATAATTCCGTGTTATTGTTTTGTTTATCATACCAGTACATTCTTTGGCTTCATTCGATCTCGAAAATAACTTTAATAGTCGATTGAGATTAACTTTTTATGTGCTTTGGATTGCAGACTTCGAGTTGGAGTTATCATGTGTTCAGAGAAACCGCAGTCATCATTATCTTCCATCAAAATCATGTTTCCCTTTCATGATTGAATCAAAAGGCACCTCTGTTTATATAGTACGAAGTACAACAATGATGAAACCTCAGTATTAAGTGCGTGATCTAGAACCAAATTCTGCTCTCCTTTAAGACTCAGCATACTTATGATTCTAACTTTCCACGTTAGCTCCTTCATCTCAAACTCTATAAGAGCCAACTCCTGAACAAAAATTCATTGATTCGTTCTACATAATACCTCTCTCAGTATTCGCTACAATAAAGTGGAGCAAATCCTTCCTTTTAAAATTAACTCTATCACAAATGCTACGTTCTTGTAGATGGAAGTCTGGTTGAATCTTTCCCATGTGCAGAAATCTCAACCGTAAATTTAAATCTTCTTTGGTTAATTCTGAAAAGACTTGGAGGCGGATGGTCAGAACAGCTAAAATAGTGAGTCTTCCTAAGGGTCCATGTCCTTAGCATAATGAACTTGGATACATGCCCTCGCACTTATAGATACATTCCCGAGAACGGTTAGTACACACTGCTGGCACATCATTTGCTCAGCATCGAAATCCAAAAAGTTAGAATTGTCGAAAAGAGCAAGACTGCAGGACTGCAGTGGCAATCATGCCCATAGCAAGGTTTTGATGGAAGCCTGAAATTATTGATCAATCTCAACAACTCATGTAGGATGATTTTATGGGGATTTTTTTGACTCCCGGCTACGTGTAAATATTCTCGGCATAGACTTCAATGATAAAAACGATCGGTTTTACTGTAACAGTGGCATGCGGCGCCATTATAGTGAAATTTGACACGATCCGGACGTGTTTCGGTATCTTCTATCGGCAAACATCGAGCCGCATTCTCAATCGCTAAGCTAACCATCCATGAGCAGATCAGGGGTCAGTGTATACATACCAGTGATAAAACGGATAATATAGCAACCCAAAGTTACACGAACGATAACGACCTGATTCTGACATGTCTCTCACCCGGCAAATTACACAATCCATGGCGTTAAAGCCTCTTGATCTACAATGTATATATATATCAATCTATACGGACGCGATCAATATACTCGTGACTTCTCTCGAGCTTGAGACCTTTGTTCACGCAAGGGGTCAGTTTGACATACGACAACGGATATAGATAGTCTGAGATATCAAAAATAGATGAAATGAATAGAGATTGATGCGGACTAATGCACCAACACGCGCATTATGTGTATGCAAATGTGTGTAGCCGTCGTACCTGCAGTATGGAGTGCATGTGTTTTAGGGAAAATGACGGTATCGTGAGATTTCGTTGTGTAGGTAGGTATCTTCATTTTTTGCTCATCTGTTTTTGTGTTGTCTAGGAGTCTTTAGGGAGAGGAATTATGAACCTACATGCTGTCACTGAAATTAGCTCACTCATACTGTGCGCTTCCTCAAAATTGAAACCAGGTACTGTATTACATATTTAGATAAAGTTCAATATTAAGTGAATATACGACAATATCAACTCTTTCCCAAGCTCCAATACCCAAAATAAGTCCAGCCAAGTACAATACAATACAATACAACCCAATACCGCTAACCAATACCAATACAATCCAATACCACCAACCAATACATATCAATACATCCAAAAGCTGGAATACGAAAGTTCTGTCTCCTGTATCTCTTGTATGATTTTTCAAAATCTTCCTCTCTATTTTTCAATAATAAATAAGTATAAATGTGCCAATCAACCAAAACACGGTTGGTAATAATGAAAATAAATGCCTTTTTCACGAACTCTTCCCTGTGCTTTTTCTTTTCCTCTACAACTTCCTCTACAACTTCCCCGACCATGTTTTCTCGGATTGAATTAACAATATCTGCGGCTCCCTCATCTCAAATCTGCAAGTAGTGAAGTTTTCTCCAGTTGATGATACAAGACTCTCTAACACCAATTTCAATAAGCACTCAACCTAGTCCTGATCGTGGCGGGTTTTGCTTCCGAATCCTCATGCTTACGACTCTTTTTGCCCATCGACTCCCATTCTTTATCAGCGTCTGGGTGCCATTCCGTTCGAGCGGCTTTCCGATTCCGCTTCCTGTGAAGATCGACGTGCGATTTCAGATTATCCGTACGCCCGAATTCCTTCACGCAGAAGGGACATTTGTGTTTGGGGGCAAGCTGGTCGTGTGTGTGCTCATGTCGCTTGAGGTGTTCCTGTCGTTGAAATTTCCGGTTGCACCCAGGGTGGAGGCAAGGCAGCTTGTTTCTGTTTTGCACTCGGATTGGTACTGTTTCTCGCTTTATTTTCCTGCGGGCTGTGGCTTTTGTTGGGGTGGCTGCTTGTATCCTTTGTAGAGCAGCTGCGCTTTGAGGGGTGTCGAAGTACGGTCTTCGAAACTGTTGTTGTCGTATAGGAGAGATTGACTCTTGTCTGAAATCTTGGTAGTTTGTTGGTGGAGCGAGATATCCTGTGGTAGAATTCCCAGCGGGAGAACTGTTGTAAGATCTCTGATTGTTGAAATCCGATGAGGGCGTTCCAAATTTGATAGGTGTGAGTGGACCAATTGCAGACGACTGAAAATCGCCAAACGTGTCGATTAAAGTGGTTTGTGCCGGGTCAACATAATCCATGGCTCCCGAAGATTCAGATGTTGAGGTTGGTGAATACAGATCGTCCATAAGCGATGGGATATCAGTTGAAGGGCAATGCGTTCCAAAAGACCCAAAGGCAGCAGGTGCGTAGCTTTGGAAATTGGAATCAAAGGCAATTGTAGGATTAGCATCGGCCAACGCCTTTCCGTCATCCATACCAAAGAAAGTGTTGGGTTCTTGGAAACCGGTAAGCATGTCTTGTGTCATGGCTGACATAGCACAGAATGCATTGCTACTTGAACTTCCATATCGATCTGGGAGGTTGTTATAGTCATGGAAAGACAAATCCTCCATCTTGACGGTCTCGTCGAAAGACGGACGTCGAGTAGTTGAGCTCGCAGATGTGCCAGCATGAATTTGCAGAGAAGAGTCCCAAGAGGAGTTTAACGACTCGCTATAAGACTCACTGGCTGATGGAGTGAGAATACTTGTAGATTGATTGATTGAATAGGAATCTTTCCTGCTCTCGTACACTAGCATAGCTATGTGAGAGTAGATGATTTAAATTTTGAAGCGAAGACTAGATAGTGCTGAGTAGTTAATATGGGATATGTTGTAGTTTGTCACATCAAGAACTTACGATATTATAGGTGCTCTGCACTCTGTATGTATTTTCGAGCAAAATTGAAAATGCTATATCCATTCAGTGAGTCAATGAGCTTCAATGAATTTGAAGTTGTCCAGGGAGATTCTTGCTTCCATTTATGAATATAGTTATGAATTTCTATACCGTTGACGCCATGAAAGCCGGCATCATTACCAATACTGTCACTCTAGAAGGGATATTGCTAGACAGAACTTACAGACTATTGCACTTGTCAAGACAGATTTAAGTCGCGTTTTGAGTCGCGTACTGTTGAAAGACTGCAGTGCGGCACACGCAAGGCTCGTGTATTTCAAGATCAAACTGGGATCAGCTATACCTTTTCTAACAATCGAACTCTGGATCTCGCTAATTAAGAGATTAGTACTGTTCAGGAACGCGCCGTTGCACCAAGAAAGACTAACTAGATATCTGCCTATTCTGTAAATTACAGCAAGGGAACTAAGGAGTGTGTTCGACTTCCGGAGAAGGATGAAAAAACAGTATAGTAAAAGTAGAACTTCTGAGACGAGCTATTGTTCAGTGTTAATCGTGTGGTACCTTGCAGAATAGCTTCAGAATCCCTTGAGGAGGGGGGTCAGTTCTCCCTCTTTAATGGCCCTCGCCTCACGAAAGCCGAATAATACATGTCAAATGATGGCGAAGAAGTCCTCGAGTAGGTTGGATCAACACTAGTCTGTCAAATTGTGGATTGTGGGGTTTTCACAAGACACGGATAATAATCTATTGGTGAAATATCAGGAGAGGTGGTTATGGGCTTGGTCTCATTATTTCGTACATATGCAAATTGGTCTAATATAACAGGGATCCATTGCCAGAAAGCAAAGAATTATGCAGGTCCTTCTTCCACATCACACCTAAAGTGAACTGAAGAGCTGTAAAATCCTTGGTATAAATCCAGTGATTTGCACAAGGTTGCCTCCCTGGGTGCAGATCTACGATCGCGCATTCTCCAAACCGTTTGTAATAAGCCATTTATGTGCTCATTACGAGGTTGAGTTCTTCGCGAAGAATGAGACGATGGTGTCTGGAATGCTCAACATTATGAGGGCTTCCAGTGTTAATCATCGTGCCGATTCGCGAGATTGAGATCCATCAGGCCACTGTCAAAAGTCTTTTGCTTCCGCTGGCGTATTCAATCGACCTTGGAAAGTCTCGATTGATTGTTCAATTGAAACCATCGAACCCTCGAACGATGTGCGTTATCTCAACAAAATGCTTTGTTTGTGCGGATTTTCCAGAAAGCATGTGATGATTGGCCAAGTAGTTATTCACGATACTTCATGCGACCAATCAAGTTCGATTATGACACAGCAGCTAGTCGCGCTTACTTCTGCCAATAATCCAATAAATGAGAAAAGCCTCTGCCACTTGATAGACGCCTCCGAGGTCAAGATAGAGAGCTGAGATAGCCACCAAAGCTTTTTGTGGCTGATCTACGTACGAACTATTAATCGGGAGAAAGACCTCAAACCGTATCATATATGACAGAAAATTCAACCAATGAAGCAATTTTCACGGGGATAGTAAAATATGCTCAATGAAAACTTCGGACTTAACAGCACGAGAACTCTTTTCCAGTGATATTTATACGGCACAATTCCGGGCTCCAACATACTCGTCTTAGTTGGTACGGAGGCACAGTCAGACTAGACCGCGAGAGAACGAAAAAGGTGTATTGAGATTGAGCCGAATAGGGATTCTAACTCTCTTTCATTCCGGCAAACCTTTATTGGGTCGGCTCGGCTATCAATGGAAGAGGAGTCATATGTGATATCACTTGTATTGATTCGGGAAGAGAGTGAGAACTGTCAATATATACAAAAAAAACGGATTTCTCCTATCTTGCCGATTATTGCGAGAAAAAAACAAACGAAATTTATTGCGTTTGTTAGATTAATATGATAAAAGTCCTGGACCAACAATAAAGCCAGCACATCATATTTCGTTACCCTGCCTACCTAGGCATCATCCGATGTCAGGGCCCCCGAACTCGGTAGTAAGATACCCTGCAAGTATTAATACTAACTAGTACCAAGGGACTACTTCTCCTTACCATCTTGTCAACTATGCAGCAAGAAGAAATTTGGTTGGGATAGTTCCTAAAATCATTAAAGTTTTCTTACTTGTCAATCAAGCGACAATTGACTGTAGCTTCTATTTTAGCTGGCTACATATTCATCTCCGCGCCCTCTGCATGCTAGAAACTTACTAGGCCAATTCTGGAGCGAAAGATGTGATACGTTGTGCATTTTCATCCCTACTATCAAAAGCACAGATGTTGCGAGACCTAAATGTTCTATGAAGTGGAATTTCACGTATATACTCTTTTCCAAGATATCTCGGCTTGCTTATGCGGGGTTATTCGAAAACATTCATGCAAAATTACACGCGATCAAATTCGACAATTTAGTACCATTGGCCAGCCGAGCTGAGCACGGCTTACTGCTGCACCATGTGGTTAGAAAGATTGTGCATTATCTCACTACACTGCGCTCTTCCCGTATAGACCCAAAGAGAATTCCCTGCATACTTAGTAAACCTACCAATGCCAGTAACATATTCATAGGGCAATGCATTCTCGAACGGAAGGAAACGATAGTCTAACATATCGCCACTACAAATGGAGACTGCATTCAATTGCTCCAATATGCAGTAGCCCTTCAGAGACACTTCCACATGCAATTGACGACTGGATGAGAAGATACTAACAGAGGTCAAAGATCACCCAAAATTTAGGGTTCTTGCATATAGATTTATCAACTTCTGTAGCCTTTGCGTTATGTCCAACCACCACATTCTTAAGAGTATTCATCCACCACACGCTCGGTCTGTTTTCCCTGTCAACTTCACTGGCATCCCTGAAAATCGTTGTTGAAATTGCTGATATCAGTTTCTTCTTCGCACAGCCAAAGCATGTGTAATGGGCCCGGAAAACCATTCCACCCTCGTAAGACGGAGTTACATTGACTGTGAAAGGTCTTTGTGGATATAGTTGGCTCTTGGCAGACTCAGAATTTCATCTATAAGAAGGAGAGAGAAACTTAGTGAAAATGTGCCCTCATATCTTCATTCGCCTGAAGTCTCTAACCATAGATCTCCTTATTATCCTTCCAGGGACTCTACTCGAACGTCTCTCATCTGCAGAATTTTCGGCGAATTTTGAGACCAACTATCTCTCAACCTCCATACTGATAATTCGATCGTTAGCCTTGCGCAAAATGTGCCATACTTACGTTGAAAAGTGCTGGAAATGCACTAAGCCCACCGGGACTCAAGTGGTTACGAATTGTGACAAAAAGCCACTTTGTGTGATGTCAACATCAGAATTGGTGCCATTAGGCTCTTGTCAATTGCACAGAAATACTGATAGCAAGTTGGAGCTCTTTCCTTGAAGGTTACCTGTAAGTGATTCTCATGATGACGTCTCATAAAGCCTCAAGACTCACCATTCTAGGATGGTACTATGATGGGTGGGGCCGATCAAGTTTGTAAGTGAATACCAATTTTGTACTTAGCCGGGGATTCAGATGCTGCATCTGAATGAGTATGACTATTCATTGCAGTTACCAATTGCACGCACTAGATTTCCTTGTCCATTTCAGCCATTCATGTTACACAAGTGCTCATGACTTTTGATTTGGGGTCTAACGGCGCAAATTTTCAGGGCCGCGTAACCTCTCGCTACATCGGAAGCAATCCATGTGTACCACACAGCATATTTCGGTCCTCGCACCGGGTTTGAGGATCTCTAGTCTACTGGCTGTCATCATCGGCGTGGTGCACAGTGTGGAGAACTAGAACTCAAAACTGAACCCTGAAATGTTTTCCTCGTGTAATCTTCCATCATGTATGCAATTTTCGGGGTTGCTTTGTTTTAGTTTAAAATTGAGTCTAGTGTTATGGTTCTGTGTCTATTTTCTATTTCTGTATCTAGTTTTCAACTGCTGGTGGCAGATTCGCAATCATCTTTGAGGACTTTGGTCTTGGGACATACAAATGACGAAATTGTCATGATGAATCATGAAGTCTAAATCTTGCACAAAATGCCAATGCTGGAAATAATCACATTCTTTAGAAGTTGGCCATAATATTATGTTCGCAAATCCAACACTTCTAAAATGGGAATGTTTTTTGAGATTTCGGCGCAGTGCATGAACTAGGTTAGAAAGAGGATAAGCCCCTAGGGAATTCTGTACCTCTGTCAAAATCCCTGTGCATACCATCTTTGAAGCAGAACCTTCTCCACAATTTTCCTCGCCCACACATGGCAGCACACTTCCAACGGGTTTCTTTCTTGACGAGTTACCTCCGACGCGAAGAAATGAAAATCTTTGAACCTGTCGGTCCCTGCATTCAACAATAATAAGGTATGGAATGAAGCCACCCATTTCTAAGATCGCAGATTTTCAGGGTTACTGGCCTTGCGAGTAGCATATGCAGAACGCCCCCGCTCTTCCGGTATTCTATGGAGTGCCAATGTAGTGGAGACGAATAATGCTCGCTCGCTTCAAGCGCCCCGAGGAATTTAACGCTACTCGAAGCTACTTCGGTAGTAGTTAAATGTAGCACAAGAAGATCACTAGTCAAATGTATACCAATGAAAATATAAAGGAGCGGACAGATGATGCTGGCTTGTTGACATTTGTAGAACCTGGCCTATATTTCAACCTCTTTAAGTCAAGTAATAAAACGGTTGTATTTCGGAAATATAGTCCATTTTAATGAAAGATAACCTATAGGTTCTTACTTTAGGCTGACATGTTGTATCTACCGGCTATTTTGGACTGGTCAACTTGCATCACCGAGATGTAACTTATAACTCACGAAATATACATATCAGACCTATGGTCTATGTCACGCCGAAGTCGCGGGCCTACCGATTGCGACTCCCAAAGGTGCATGGATTCGTAGCTTGTGATAGTACACCATATACAATAGGCAACTCTCCCACAAAACTCCATTGCCATGATCCAATCAAGATCCAAGAGTCGAGATTTCCATTGGTGTTTTTCGATTTGAAACGATCGGAGGATTTCTTGCTGAATCGGAAGCATTTGGTGCAGACGTTGAATCATGAAGCGGGTGAGATGTTAGGCCATCTAGCACACGCATCAATTAACATAGTTTTGCCCTGAATAGATGTCTTTTCTTCGCATTCGGATCCGAGAAGAAGCTTATATCCGATGAGCCATTGAGTGACGTGCGGTGGCATCGGAACGTGGTCGATGGATCGTCAAGGCAATCAATAATCTGTTGCTGTGTTGCGAATATCTATGCCGGCTATTATGCTATATTATGCAATAAAAGTCTCCGTTGTGAAAAGATGAACTCAACTTCTTACACTAACATTGCTTTTAAAAAGAGATACTTCAAACTTTGGTCGAGACAACCCTTGTCTGAAAGTGTTGTTGGTGTGACGGGTACGAAAGCGCGATGGCTCTATTAGATCGTAGTTCGAGTAAAAATGAAGCTTAATTGCTTTATTGACTAGGCGCGTGTTGCTTACAACTATTACTGTACTGCTATCATCTGAAGTGGGATTGATCCTAACTTCAGTCATATTCTTGGCATTCTCTAATCTTCAACCTCTTCAGTCATCGAATAGCTTTAGTTCATGAAATCTCATACTAACATGGTTTCATGCTGCCCGAAACCTTAAAGGGAGCTCTTTCACTCAATTGAGAAGAATGTCTTTATCTCGATGCTTGAACCTTGAGAGATTGCTTTTGACATACTTCTGTTGCACTTGAAACTATACTTGGGATCACTAAAAGCTCATAACTCCTTCCACACCGAGTAATCTTATCAAAAGCTCTCATACCGCGTCAATCTCAATGCGATGTGAACTAAACAGAAAGTCTCGATACAATCACTTTTGATAATGGCGGCAATTTTTAATTCAATCAACCCAACCTATAGATCAGAGCTTCATCATTAGAGTAAATCGATCAAAAAATACCAGAAAAAGTGACTTGCATGTTCTAGGCTCTGCTGCACCTATTGGCGATGCAACGTGATAGGTCGCTTGCTTTAAAACTCGCGTTGTTTCTAGGTATTCATCTTCTTATTCACTCTCCTTCCATCTCTTCGATTCAAATTTAACACATGCAGAAGTATCTCCAAAGATCACCAATGTAAATATGATAGTTAATTTTACGGCCATGACGGTATGGAAGAATGGGTTTTATCCGAAGATCGACCTTCCAATGATGTTTGGGATTATACTGGAATTCCCGAAAGGTCCCGGAGCAGACATGTTCCGCACAAGTTGCATCTTCATAAGAAGTGCCTTTCATTATGCATACAGTGATATTAATCAAAGGTATAACAAGAGTCTGCCGAGTTCACTTGCACTGAACGCAGAGTTGTGCATTAACAGAGCGGAGAGACCAGAGATTGCGAAATGGCCTTTGTTCATCCGCATCATTGCAGCTCTCGACTCCTAATTCAAGTCCAAAGTTACATCATCGGTTTCCTCATTCAATGAAATATCTACACCATCCAGGCCTCAAGCTGTCATCATTCAATCGAGAATACCAACTTTTCAGTCGGGGCTGCGAAATCGGAAATTCACAAAGAGGACTGTCGTTTTACTGCCTTAATACAGTCTACAAGCTCCGTTGTCTAATTCGCCATTTATACGACTAATCTATTTACGAAAGGTGGATTTATCACCGACAGTAAGATAGTGATTCCAACGTTTGGCTTGTGTGCGGCTGGATTTTGAAGTTGGCACTGCCATCATGACTACCATGAGTGCCGAGGGCAATGCAAGAATAACATCTATCAGTAAGCCACCTATGTTCTTCGGGTATAGTAACTGATCATAGACCTTTGCCCCTCTGTGACAGTGAGTATAATCATACCAGATTCTGGCAACCAGTCAGATTTCAAATCAGCATGCATGATTTAGTAAGAACTTGACGATTTTGGCATGGGGGCAGGCATTGAAAATGGTCTTGGGGGCAATAGATGTTCATATTCACAAGAGGGCCTATGAACATAGCTGAACTGCTTGACAGAATTTTATCTACAATCGATTAGCCACTAAATAGGTAAAGGATGAACGGCGAAAGATGAAGAGATCTTCGGGAAGTGACGAGCTATTGGCTCGAATACTTGAAAGATTCGGGATCTACTAAAAGTATAGGCTTTTCCGTTGGTGCCTTGTGCTATTAATATTCATAATACTAATATCTTATTCATGGTTTTCACGCCGGAGCAGGTAATAAAATGGCTATTTGTGATATACTCCGCATCAAAGAATTTTATCAATCTCGTCCCATGATCTCATCGCCCTTCTTTGGGACCCATATTTTGCAAGTGACCGGAGCAAACAACATCACATGTCGAGATACCAATCCCTACAGAGCTGTCTCCACGATTACTTTCAGCTGCTAGCACAATCTCTATCAAGCTGTGATTCTGTTGTTTCCATACCCCGGTAAGCCATCCCGTTTTAACAGCCCCTCGAACACCGAGAAAATTGGGCACGGATCCATATTCCTAGCTCATGTCTTTCATCTCGGAAAACACCAACATTTTAGTTGATTTAGGCGACCAAAACAATCACATCCCCTATCGCATTCATTGATTTTCCTGTTCAAAAGGTATCAAAGACATATCTTTCATATCACTGGTGATGTGCACTTTGACCTCGAAGACATGATATGATAAACCGTAGAATTAGAACATTCGCCATCGTAGATTTCCATTTTCAGTTCTACATCCTCAATCTAGGACATTCTCCAAGTTTGTGATATTTTGCAAGGAAGGGTGCTTTGTGAAATGGAGGGGCTTCGTATTAATTTCCCTAACGGCTATATCATATCTCTTGTTATAACATTCAAGTACCAATACAAGTATTTTCAAGTGAACAAGAGCATCCCCTCACATAGACATATAATTATTTTCAAATTGAGCACCAGAAGAAGCAATGGCAGGCGCTTAAGAGTCCTGTCTTGTTAGCGTCACACAAGATAGATAGGGGGAAGAGAGGGGGTTCGCTTAGATGAATGGGGCGCACGAGGCCTGTGAAGAACACTGTTTTGGGGAGAAATCAAGTTGGCTTGTATGGGGAGGATATCATGATATCAGATGTTTTAGTTAGTTCGTGTATTTTTGTTTTAGGAGTTGGGATTGGGGAGATGTTGATGGGTGGATGTCGAACATGGGATGCTAGGTTGTGGTTGAGGTGATTGAGTGGGGTTGTGTAAACTACCGGTCCTTGAACATGTGTGCGGTGGAAGGAATTATGTATAACCGGCTTTTTGTTACATTTTTATTTCAACGTTTTGATATCTAGATTTAATTTCAATCTATACTTTATCAAAGATATGAGAATCATAAATCCGGATGGGTTTTCGTTGTGATTCGAAGAGTATACGTTGCGATCATTCGGTGTGAGTGTCTATTACTGGTGCTTCGGCTTGCTACCTTACTTGCTTGAGCCAGGGCATTAAGAGCAAGAAAGCAAACTGCTTATCACGCTTTCACTTCTCTATCTGAGGTTCTGGTTCAACTATTAGGCAGGCTGTTTTCTCTTGATGTTTCAATCGAGCGAATAGAACAGCTGCTATATACTGAGTCAAGCTTTTTACTCCCGGAGAGGGGGCTTAGATAGCCACTGAGAAAATCATGATTATAAAAACTACTGACGAAACCCCGTTTGTAATCTATCTCATCCAAACCAAGGGAGTAACTATCAAACTTGCCCTGCGTTGTCCGCAAGCTCGAGCATTAACTAGGTTCTCCACCTGATGAACAAACAATTAGGGAATATTTGAGTACTTAGGGTCAAGATACTAGGTCTGATCTGTCTATCCCTTTCATCTAATTGCTGAGAATGCTCAATTTTGTTTGTCAGACACGCGGTCGGCATCAGTATAGGCCTTGGATACAATGCTGTAATTAACCCCTCTGTAGCACCATATATCAATGTAATACCCCCACCAATCAAATAAATTAAGCTTCAGAGTGAACGACTGCACAATCCCGAGAACAACAAGCAAAATGTACAGTAATTGGGTCAAAATGGTGACGGAGAGACTGTTGTTCTGGCAGGACAAACAAATCTCAAAAGGCAGGTAGGGACCCGACTGATATCACATACAGACTTCCAATGGCATGACATCTCCTTTTAAAGGCAGAGAAGTAGAAAGACAATTGAACATACAGCCAAGTCATAACACACTCCTTCTTTTCCTTTAACATGTAGAAAAGAAAGCATCAATATCACATCAAGGATATTTTCTGTAGAATATTGAAGTTATTCCCACTTTCTCTGTAACCCATGGCCACGCAACGATTCAAGTAATAAATACACTAATCAAGGCGGAAAGTACGGAGTACATACAGCCCTAGCGTCAATCTCCCCACTCCCCACTGTCTGTCGCGTCTCCAGCGTTGATACTTACCAAAAAAAAGTTTCGTACGCGATCAATTAAATGTTAATTCGATATTAAATTCAATAATACTTATGCTCAACGTCACATCGATTTGAGTCTGAATATTTTAGTCTTCATCTAGCAATATTAATAATTCATAAGTTCATCATGGCGACCATGATGGATGCCTTTGTTCGTCGTTTCCAATTGTTAACAGAACAAAGAGAAGCTGGCGATGAATTAATTAAGGTGCGTTGGTTCGTCGTCGATGCTACGATTTGATTGCTATACAGAAATCCAATTGTCTATGCTAACTTCAATCGTCATCAGGATCTTTTGATATATGTCGAAACGGTCGAAAACGGTCTGCGACATGAAAATGAGCGTCTTAAAAAAGAATTGAACGAGGCACATCTGGATCTGGATGATTCGAGAAATTCGAGAAGAGAATTGCAAATTCATTGCAATCTGACCCGCCAACATTTAGAACGAGCTATCAATGAAAATGGTATTCTGCAGGTACGATGGAATGAGTTTGATAACAGCCTGCTTCATTTACTGATGCGTTGCGAAAACAGAATCGAAATCCATACATAATAGCGCTGGTTGATGCCGATGGCATGATTGTTCGTTGCACATTCCCCCCCATATCTCGTCCGAACCATCGCTGATAAGTGTTACATAGTTCAATCAAGATCTCATAAATCAAGGGCTCGAAGGAGGTAAAAAGGCAGCCAATCTTCTCAGGGCATCAATACTCGAACAATGTAGTGGGCCTCAGGCTGAGGAGATTGAAATCATGGCAAAAGTCTGTGGAAATTACACCGGATTATCGAAAGCCTTGATGAGAGATGGGACACTCGAAAGCCTCGAAAAATTTAAAGAATTTACTTTAGGATTTACCCAAGGAAAAGCACATTTCGATTTTATAGATGTTGGTCATGGTAAAGAAAGGGCAGATTCAAAAATTAAAGGTTCGTATGGTGTTGCTACGATTTACAGTCAATTCGGAGCGGGCGGTCATTATACTAACTTCTACAAGAATGTATTAGATGGCATTTAAGAAATTGGAATTGCAAACAGCTATTACTTGGTATATCATTTGATAGCGGGTACGCACCATTCCTCGACGAAGTAATTACGCAGGACGATCGAAACAGAATTACAATAATGGAAGGACCTCCAACAGTCCGCGAGCTCTCTGCCGTTGGCCTCCGCACTCTCAAATTTGAACATATATTCCGCTCTCAAAAATTGATAGATCGAACAACAGAATTCAGCCCAGCGTCTGTTCCATCAACCTGGGCAGGCGTTACATCGATTCCTCCACCCACACCACCTACCACTGTAGCATCTCCCGCTTTAGGTAAAACTACTTCAACGGCAGCCAAGAAACCAGATGTTACAAGTAATGTTTTTGCTCGACTGGGCTGGGTTCCGGGGCCTAGAGGACTGGATCCCCCAATACATGTCAAAAAAGATGTATTGGAAGCGGTTAAACGACGTACAAATACGAATAAATTATGTAACAACCATTATCTACGAGGGCCTTGCTCTAAAGGCGATGAATGTTGCTTTGAGCACGATCATAAAGCTACAGAGGAGGAAATAAAAGCCATTGCTTATTTAACACGTCAAAATCCTTGTGTCAATGGCCAAGATTGCGATAATGAGGAATGCATCTATGGACATCATTGTCCAAGTGTGGTAATTCCCAGCGTTGGGCCTAAGGAACCTACATGTATGGCATTTGCTTGCAAGTTCTACAAGGAAGATCACCCCCCAGGAACTGTTATCAAGCATCCCAAAAAGGAGTACGTTGAACGATATTAAAAATTCGTCAAGTTCTCTTTCGGTTCAGTTCCCTTTATACCATCACATTTGGCTGGTTGTTGCTCAAGGGTACCAAGAGTTCATTGATCTGCGGATGGATGGATTTCTGATTTGACGATGGATACAATTCTTCAGTCACAAAAAGAAATTTTATTATCATGACCTGGAAGGGCCAATTTTAATTGCGATGGGGTAATTCAGTTTGGTATAGCAATGGAGACTAAGACGGTCTTGCTTCAGCGTACTCACCACTCTTTAATATAAGTTATGCTAGCTTTATAGGCTACAGCTGGAAATATTCTATTATTACTATTTGAACGTTGCTGTCCTTGAGTATAATTCGCAGCCTTCGCAAGCACGCACTGGTGACAGATCTTCTGGTGAGAAAAAGTTCCTGCTTCTCATCCGAGAAGCCTTGTGCATTGTTAGATACCTAGATATTCGTACCCTACCCATTTGCTTTCTAGAACATCTTAACTTTTACATTCAGCTTGCATCCCATTCCACAAGAACTGGTCCATTTCTCGTTCTCTTCCTACTTCCATACATTGACCTATCTTGAACTTAAGCTAGGGATCTAGCTCATCTTGTATTTTGATTCTCTCCGCTCGCAGGGTTTACCTCAGAATAGCAGGGTCTACATTACTCGTTTTAATTGCACACTGTGGATGCACGCTGGTTGAAATTGAGGGCCGCATGTGGTGGATTGAAGTTTCATAAGAATAGAAGTATGTGTAGTACATGACATGTAGGATGTATTATAGACTTGATGCTAGCACTGCGCGTAACTAGTCTTTCTAGGTGTGTGGAAAGTGTGGTGAAAATAATGGCAAGTTGTTGTTGTTCTTGAAAAGGGATATCAACTGTATACTGTTGTTGCATTTTTTCTTTCGGATTTGTACGGTAGGTAGGTAGGTCTGGGGAAATTGAGATTTGTGGTTTGATCTGGATATTCTGGGATTTAGAGAATATATGTACAGGGGAGTAGAGCGATGGAAGGATGTTCTGGTGGGTTGCCTTTATGAAGGTTTTGGAGTGGTGGGTTTGTGGATGGATGGGTAGGTGAGAGGGTGGTGTGGTGGGTCTCTTTGGTAGGTGTATGGATTTTGGAAGGATAGTTGAATATTGTGGTGGTGGGGTTGGTGTATTTTACAATGGTTTGTAAGTTGTGAAGGGAATGTTGGGAGGGAGAGTTTGATTGCTTTAGATTGGATGGAAAGATTCATGTATGTGTGTTTTGATATTTTGTGAAGAGTTAGGGTGATGACTCGGGGGGAGGGGGATATTGCGGGAGTTCATGAGTCTCGCTATTCGAGGGGAAGTGTGTGGATAGTGTTGTGGGTGTAGGTTGTGTACTATTTTGGTGGAGGGGGTGCGAAGTATTTTGATTTTGAGGATGTTAAGTACGAAGGTAGGTGGGATGAGGATTGGACTGGATTATAACAAGTTTTTGTGCTAGGTAGATGAGTTAGAATGCTGAAGTACTTGCAAGATCTAGAGTCAAGATTATTTGCTGGGTGGATATTCATTCAATGATTGCGTCTACATGTATGAACAGAGAATAAGGAAGTAGATAATGGAAAGAGTTGTCGGAATTAGTGAATGGTTTGGAGAGAACATGATGAAGGAGCAAAGGAAAGCAAGAATACTGATTCAAGAGAGTAGTTACATGCATGGAATCTCATATATTAGAAGGTTTAGAGGAGAAAGGGGGTGCAAGATGAGACTGTGAATGTTAATTTGGTATTCATGGCTCTTGTCGAATCTTCCACATGCCAGTTTGGAGGTATCCAATTTCATATTTCCAAAACTGTAATCGTGATATTAACTTGACCCTTCAATCTGTAGAACTATCATTATACCAAAGAGCCATGTTCTCAACCGATCTGTCTCAAACAAAAAAATAGCACAGCACAGCACCTCAAATTCTTCCCATTAATATCTCCACATCTTCCTTGATTACCTTATAAATTCCTTTAAAGCAGTAGCCCTTCCCCTAACTTCCTTCTTCCCCATCATTTTTCTTCTCTACAAACCTCTCACACAACCCCCCAGTCACCAAACACTATGAATCCAATACCTCTAAACCAGCAATACATATTACCACATCGTCATCATAGGATATACACCATTCCCACACCGCCACCACCATTCTACCTTCCACACCAACCTACAACCTCCCAACCCACCACCCGCGCGCAAACCGCTTACATCTCATGCAGCATGCTGTGCGGTACAGCAACACATAACCAAGTACCAACTAGCGCGCCTCGCGATTAACACGAAAGGATAAATGAATGAATATACACTAGACTATGTAAGTAAGTAAGTAAGTAAGTAAACAATACAGACATCCTATCCTATCCTAGTTGGATTCGGAAAAATCGAATACACCTCATTTTCATTTTTCCATTTGCATTTCTGATTTACAACGGATCGGATGTTTAGCAGAAAGAGTTGTCAAGTCTTAATCGGGAAGTACTTTTGATACGTGATGGGTTTGGTTTGAAGTCCCCTAGAGAATCGAGATGAGATGCCAGTGCGTTGTCTAATATTTGGGGATTTTGTATCTGAAGTATGGGTATGGGTATGAAAATGTGTGGTACAGGGGGTCAAGTAGGGAGTATTCAGGTAGTGATGTAATGTGATGGGACAGGAGAAGGATATTGGAGAGAATACGAGTAGGTATCTCGATATTGGGTGAGAGAAGGAGGGAGTGTGTTGTTCTAGAAAATGGATCATGAGAAATGGGGGGGTGAGTAATGAAAGGTTTTTACTACCTGAAGAGGATTAACTTGAGAGGGAGGGTGCAATTATAGTTATACTTATAGGTACATACAGATACTTGACAGCTACTCGCAATATATAGTACCCCAGAATTTCAAGCAAACAAACAAAAAAATAAACAGATGAAAATAATTAAAAAAATATAAGTGCATAATAAAACCCCTCCTCCTCCCCCTCCACCCACCCAAACAAACCTCACCCCTTCCCAAACCACAAAAATTTCGTCCCCTCCCTCGACTTTCTCATCCCTGACAAAACAACCTATCAAAGACTCAAAAATTCCGTTACAGTGCATATAAACACATCCCCTTCCACTTCCGCACACATATCAACAGTTGGAGGCGTCGCATCGCATCGCGTAGCGACCCAATAAGAACCCACAACCAAGCCCCCTTTCCCGTATTCCGTTTTCCGCTCTCCCTGTCTGCACGAACACTTCATACACACACACGGCACAAGAAGGTACGGGACTCGGATTCGGAGTTGATGTACACGCGTCTTTGTAACGCCGTGGATGAATCGCGTGGATGTAAAGCAAAAGGGAAGCAATGCACAGTGCCCTCCGTAGACACGCTGTGGATGTGGAATATGTTAGAATTTTCATGACAATGTCACTGGCGGTCCAGTACTGGAAGACTTCCTTTCAGACAAGAACTAATGCATTTTCCATGCAGGAATCGGGCCGTCGAGGAACCTGGGATGTCTGCACACTGTACCTGTATGCAGAACGGGCTATGGGTATTATAAGACAATACGTCCGATTATACAGAGCTCGGTGGAGAAGAGGACAAGATATAGGAATTCTGAAGATTCAATTTTAATGCGATGTAGTTAGTCAAGGGCCTGTCTTGCATTGCATTAACAAGGGTTGGAGATGAGGAAATGTATTCCATTCCGGGGTATGATTTCTTGACTAGGAGGAGCCTTCAAGGCTCGAGGTCTGATGAATGGTTATTAAACTTCCTTCTTAGGTTATCTTCGTCTTAATAGACAGCTCATTTGAGAGGAACAATGTTAGTGATGTATTAAGACGGTAGACGAGGAAAAGTAAAATAGTTTAGATGCAATAAAAATGCTCAAAGAAGAATAATGCAGGATCTGCAATAAAAAAATCACTTGGAGTAAACTTCGTTAGCATCGGAGATATATATTTAGCGTGAGAAAGTTTAGTAGATTTATTGAAGTTATGAAACTAATCAGATTCTGACCCATCGGAATCATTTTGATTGAACTCTTGAATCTCGTCCTCGGTGGCTACACCCAACCCTGCAGCACTCATGAGTCTGTCTTTCTTCTTGTTTGCTATGATGATAAATGTTATTAGTAACCATCTCTCAAAGATTCAGTCGGAGTGCGAAGAACTTACTCCCGGGGTCAACATCAAACTCCTCTTGAACTTCACAGTCTTGCAACTCTGATTTATCTCCAATCACACTGCCCTTTCCTAATACGCAGTCCGTTAATGTGCATGATGATCCGACAGTAACTCCGTCCATCAATACACAACGAGTTAATCTTGCTCCAGTTTTTATTTGACAATTTGCACCGATGACACATTCCTTGATAATGCATTTCTCTTCGACAATTACATTTTCGGCTAAAAGACAATCCGGTCGCACAGTAGTCTTCTGTGCGATTCCTTCTGGCCAAGCTATTTTGCTGTTATGGGCAAAAGGAGAGGCGGAATCACGGCCAACTTGATCGATGGCTTCGATTTTGGCGAGCTGGAGGGATACACTTAAAAGAATAGGGGCAGTATCTACTCGTCGGATGAGTGGTGAGGATTCTTGTGCTGTAGGCTTTGAAGGATGAATGTAGGCGAGAATTGGAGGGATAGCCAAGTTTGATTTGTCGCTAGCGGTTGAATTGCCCGATGATTTGTTTGATGAGTGATCCTTAAGGTTAGAGGTCCAAGTTGAGCTCAGATTACCGTAATCGACATCATCACTTGCTGGACCATTGTCAAGCATATTATCGTCGGACTCATCGGGTCGTGTTTTTTCAAATATATCCCGTAAGCCCAATTTATCACCTAGACCTTGTTGCCATCCAGCTTTAGACCACCATCCAATAACATCTTCACCAATATTGTCCATGTGCTCGTTTGCGCTGATCATATCAAGTACCCAGGCTGGGAAAATGTAAATATGCGCGTCTCGATGGGAACTGAGCATACGGATACGGGAATGGCTGCGTACTAGGGCATGACGAATTGGTAGCCCTTTTTTGTCTTCAACTATATCCTTTAGGGTATCTGTAGGGACAGAGTAAAGCAAATTTGAGACGTGAGGAATCAAAGATGATTTTGAAGATGGTACAGAGGTGGGAGCGAGGGGCGAGATTGCAATAAAATCAGTTTCTTCGCCCTTGATTGGCGTTTCGCTCTTAGTCTCGTACCACACTCCAAGTCCACCACGTCTTCCGCCTCGTTCACCACCAAGTGCCATTTTCGGACCCTCGTGATCTCCTCCTGTTGCTCCACCCAAACCTCCTTCCTTTACCATCCATGATTCTATCAAAGATTCGCCGCCGAGCTCACAAACCAAATCACAGGGAAGCACTATGAAATCACCCTTGATGATGTTCCGTACTTCAGGCAATCGAAAGATTTGAGCAGTGCCTGTGGTTTGATCTAATTCTTCAGGTGCTAATAAATCAGGTTTTGGTAATGGTAAACTTGTCAAATGTGGATTTGTAGCCAATGCTGTTTTAATAGCTTCCTCTGAGGAAGGTGGTGTAATGAGAGTAATATCTGAATAAGTGTTAGTATCCTGAGAACCTAAAATCTCTACATTTACTATAGCCCGAGGCCCTTGATCGGACCACTCTATTCAACATCGCATTCAAAGCTATTCATTCACAGGCGTCTTTAAGACTTTAAGAATAGGTACAGAAACATGAATTCACTTACTGGTAACTCCCATTCGGTAACAGAAATCGATAGGGTACCATACCATGGGTCGATTTGCTATGGGTATTAAAGCCTTTGGGTTCTTATCTGGATTTGAGGTAAAAGTAGGGAAAGACGATCCTGGCCCACAAAGAATTATGGCCTGGAAGCCAGGTGCTGGCATGGCGTGAGGCATTGTCGGTTATTTCCTTTGCGCGAAGAATGATATTCTGGTCAGACTAGGTGTGATATAAAAAGCCGATGGGGTGGACGGAAGAGAAATCCAATTCACAAAAAACCCGTGTTTCGTACTAGAATATGGTATCCAGCTTAAATTGACCGACTGAAACTTTGGTGAGTTCCTGAAGATATATTGCGCCGGATGTGTTTTGAAAGAAAAGTGTGGTTATTCCGCGATTGCGTTGGTAACTCTGCACTCTTTGCAATTCATGAAAAATGTCGAAACTAGTGTCACATGAGTCACACACTCACGTGATTTGATCGTTTAATGCCCGATGGCCCCCCATCCTGTTTGAAAGTCAAGACCAGAGGTACGTCGAATCCGTTCGTAGGTCTTCTATTTTTTCTTTTAAGAAATCTTTTTGTATTACCTACCTGGTACGAAAGTCGATGATTGCCATGGAAAACATCAAGATTACTTCCCATTGGAAAATTTTATAACGGATATCACAACGTATCAATCGGCATTTCATCAATCACAAGCTAGCAATCTAGATCTTTCATTTATGTATAGACAAACCAAGTGGTATAAAGTCAAAACAACGAGTCATTTTAGATAAACTCAACATCTTATGCGATTTCAATACCTCAAGGGAGGAAACACAATGGAAACAATCAAGAACCGTCAAGTGGATGGTGAATGGTGTGTCGACTAGTAATAGTTGGCGAGCGTACTTAGTAGCCACGACTTATATGTATATGATGAGGAATTTGAATGGCACTGTTCCTGAAAACTTGTAGGTTCCATCCATTGTGATTGGGCTTTATTACACGGTGAATATTCCGATGATCAGTGCCTTGAATTCCTACCATCTAGTCATTATATACAAAAGCTTGTTAAGCTAATCTCACCACTCTCACCAATCTGACTAACACCTCAAACCTACAGACCATCTCTCCCTCCCCCCCCTCTCTCTATCCTCTCCAATCCAATCCAATCCAAACTCTCTGCCCTCCACCCTCCACCCTCCATCTTCAATCCACTCCCTCCACCTCTCCACCCCTCCCCACCCCTCCCCAACACTCTTCCTCACCCCCCAGCAAAGCCAGGTTCTCAGGCAACGAAAAGTCATCAGCATCACCCAGAAGCAGTGTAATACCAGGGACACCTCCATCACTCGCACGCAACAGGCACGTGTTCGCAACAGACACAACAAAAAATTCTGTAAACCACAACCCTTTCGACCGAAAGGATCCACATAGTTAAACATGGATAGAACAGATACTGCACTCGATCTAAGCAAATTTCAAAGAGATGCTAAATCGATGAGGAGAGGAAAATGTGAATGGGGGGATGTGGAGGGGTTTATATAGTTTTGGGGGCGAGGATATTTGGGAAAGGGAGTCAGTGCAAATGGTGCAAACATGGCTGCATTGGGGTGGTGAGTCCGCTCTGAGTCAGGTGGATATGGGGCTGTTGCCTAGATACGGCGTGGCGATGCAACATAAAGTACCAACAACAATCAAAGTTGGTATGATCACAATCACTTGATCGGGAAAGAGAATCATGTTCAATAGATAGGTGTCTAGGTAGGTATCCAACAGAATTATGATTTTGTGCATTCAATAAGAAGATATCCATCATACATAAAATTCGCGAGTCAGTTCATGAAAGACATCCTATGACTTCAACGCTCCCAACCCGGTATCAATCATTCATCCAAAAAAACCCCTACTATAGATCAAAGGTATATAAGAAAAAGAAAAAAAGACGCCCCATATCTGCCTATTCGCTTGCCTGCCTATTCCACTCCAAGAACCTTTCTAGCCCAAAAGTCTCCAATGCGATTTCCCTCTAAGACAACGACGCCTCTTCCAAGACCTACTCTATCTTCTCTTTCCCACCATTGTTCTCTTTTTCTTGAAACTTCACTCTCCGCTTCAGATTCGCTATCTGCGAGTCCACCATGGCCTCCATCGGCGCCTACGATCAGAACTACGTCTTCTCTAAACCAACTTTGTAGATGGTTAATCACCGATCCGTTTTCTCCAGCGAGGGATTCTTGTAGGTATATATATTCAGGTGCGAGATGTCGGAGGAGATGAACGTGGCCAGTTGGAGTGGTGAATGGTAGGACCATCGCCTCTTTTTCCACCAACCCTAATGCTTCGTTGTAAATTGGACCAAAGGCAAGTGGAGCTGAAGGCCTTGGAGGAAACATTGGAGTCCTTTTTATCTGTTAGTAGGCGACCTTCGCAATCGAAACGGGTTATGCTTACAACTGTCTGTCGCTTTCTTCCCCAGGTGTATGAACATCGCCAGGGCTAATGTTCGAAAACGAGGAACTGAGAGATCCACCCGGTCTTCCACCAGCAGCGTCCAGTGGATGCTCGGTTAATCCTGGTGCATATATTAAAACAA